>OY294025.1:7864314-8059314 GCA_958510785.1 Exephanes ischioxanthus
GTCTACGAGATGCGAATTAGTAAGTGTTATTTGCTCAAACTAATCCTACACAAAAAATTCAATGTCAAGGGGGCATTCGACGATATCGAGGAAAAAAGTATGGGCCATTAATTTTCGTTATGAGAACAAACAATCGTGTGAACAATCCCGTATTATTGATCGTTCGTAACGGTGTTCTGTTCATGTAAAAAATTCCAAGTTCAAATATAAAAAATTGTGGGCGTTACCATTTTTTCAAGATTTAAAAATGTATTTATTGTTCGTAAAAAAAAGCTCAATAATACTATTCAAATCTTGCTCATAGGCTGAATTGAACGTGGAAAAGAAGCCGACCCTCGGCCCATTGAGCCTAACAACCAAAGACAGTTTCTTGATCGCCACGAACGTATGTTCTACCAAGTTAACGCAGAACGTTGATTTATTGGGTCTCTTGAATTGGGCATCGAGTCCGACGGATCTTCAAGAATCTCTGGCCGCTCTGATGAAAGTCGACGGCGAGGAGGTCGTTAAATTTTTACAAGTGAGTTCGATAATTTTACTCATCCATAGTCGTGAGTAGCTCGACCGTATCGACAAGTACCTTCGCTCATTTTCAGGATGTTCTCGACGCACTCTTCAATATTCTCATAAGTAATTCCGACAGTGATGACTACGACGACATGGTCTTCGAGTGTATACTGTACATAATAGGTTTGGTGTCGGATCGAAAGTATCAGCACTTTCAACCCGTCCTCGATCTCTACATATCCGAGAGCTTTTCCGCTACGCTAGCTTACAAGAAACTAATCGCCGTGTTGCGAAAGAGAATCGACAGTGCGAGCACCAACGACGGGCAGGAACGCGACTTGCTGCTGAAAACCATGAAAAGCTTGCAGTACTGCATGCGCTTCGTCGTGGAATCGAGACTGCTGTTTACAGAGTGAGTCGGGACTATCATTTATTATAAATCTGAATTACAATATAATAATACAGTATAGTAGTACTCAATCGCATAATAGCAACGGCGCAAAATTTCGATGTGATTTCATCGTCGAGCGCTACTTTGTTGGAAGTGCGTTCAACCTTGTATCGCTCGTCTGTACGTCGCACGGTCCGCACGTTGGCCTTTCGCGCAGTCATCGTCAGTTGTTGGCGACGCGCAGAGACATTGATACGCGTACATGTTGAAATTTGTTTACGTTTACATTTACATCATTAAAATTTCCATTATCCGAATTCTCGTTAATCCGAACTAGACTCCATCCCAATTGACTCGGCTAATCGACGTTCCACTGTAATAATCACCGGTGTTCGAATTTACTACGAATTGAAGTAACAAATTTTTACTGTCCGCAGACTCGAACAAGACGAAAAAGAATTCTCCCAGACGTTGACGGACCTTCTGAGATCGATCGTTGAACTGATGAGCCACGAAACCGATGGAACTCTGTTGGTTCAAGGTGCATGTCTTAAATATTTACCAACGACGATACCTCATCTTCTCCGCGTCTACAGTGGCAAACAATTGAGCACGATACTGACGGATCTACTGGTTACATTGCCGTCCGGAAGATTGACGAAACAGAAGATGATGACGGTGAACGACATTGTTCACAGTCCCTTGTTTCTCAATGTGGATTGTCGAGCGATTTTGTTACCCAGAATAACGATCCTCGTGCGCGACCTGCTCGAGGCAAAGGAAGAGGTATGTCGCCCTTTAAGAATTCGTTGAAAGATCAATTTAACAGTGGTATCAGCTACTTAAATTCGAGAAAGAAATAATGGTCAAATATATTTTGCGGTAAGAAGAACAGGGCTTCGCGACGATTAATCTGCATTCCAATATAAAATTTATAATAACGATAATGAACAACGTCATACATTATGTGCTTGTCCCGCAGCCTGACATACTTTCGCCACGCATCTTTCTATGAAAAAAAAAAAAAATCTTCGTCCTTTCGTCACGTTTTCGTTTTGTCGTACGTATCTCCCTTCCTCTATCGTTCTTTGCATTTTTTTTTTTTCACGTCCGTCCGGGCAATTCTATCTCTCATTCTGTACTTCCTGCGTGACTCGGTATCTTATCTCTTCGCTCGACTGGTAGGCTGTACTGGGAATGGCTATTAGAAAAACACGAAGAAAAATACAGAAGTATCTTCTCGTTTTCTCTGTTGTTTGTAAACATTCGATGAAACGAAATACTTTTTTAGAGGCATGTTTGAAAAATCATTCGAGGTGTTACCCTACTGCAACCAGCGTCGAAACAGGGTAACTTCGGCAATGAATTCCGAAAAATGTACAAATTTACCCTATTTTTGACGATGGTTACGAGAGCCTTTTGGATGGACGTCTTGAAAAGAGATTTTTCGATCATCGGAAACTTTTTTTTTAACCACGCATGTGTAGCGTTTGCATTGGTTTTGGTTTAATCACGGACTGCAGCATGTACCGAGAGCATGAAGGGATTATCAACACTAATGTCATCATTTCAAATACATTTAATCGTATCGATGGCGTACCGAAAGGCGCATCGAGTAGATGAGATCTTCCAGCATTCGGCCATCGATATACTTTCCTCCGAAAGTTATTGACTGGTAATCACAGTATGCTTCTAATCACTAAATTCCGCTATATGTGCAAAATGAAGTCCGCAAACGGTTTTGGGATAGAATATTGATTGTTTTTCGTTGTCTAATAGTAATAGTAATATACCAGTAATCATAGAATTTCAACGAACTCATTAAAACCGTAGTTAGATGAGCGAGTATTTATTTTCTCGAATAATTTTTTTTGTATCTCTCGACTAACAGAGGGTTTGTTTTATTCCTTTTGTTCGGTTTTGGTTTTGGTTTATGGCGTGTAAAGGGACTGTCGAGTACACCGGGAAAGAGCGTGGCTAAGGTAGCCAGGCTGCTCGGCGAAAATCGACATCGTCTCAATCAACATCGTGGATATTCCGAGGAGGTAATAATGTTCAACGTTGCACGTTGAAAAGAATAATGTGTCGTCCATAATTGCATATGTTTATCGACTTTCGACTCCACTATTGCTTCCCCATAGGGAAGCAATCAGTCATAGAGGAATAATCGTTTCTTAACATGAAAAAAAAATTGTTTTCGAGATTTTCATGTGAACATTTTCAGAATTTTCCGAACCGTCGAAAAATCACATTTAGAATAAATGTTTGGATGTGTGTGTGTGTGTGTGTATGTGACGCGCCCGAAAAAATGAAAAATCTAATGGCTTGAAAACGGCTCGAGTTAACAAATTGAAATTGCTATATTTATCTGTGACCAAGCCAAATAACTGTAGATCATTCTTTCTCTCAGAAGCTGTGTGAGGAGAGTAAATTACATGAGGAAGCAGCGTGAACACTTTTATTCTCACGCCTTTTCTAATTGATCTGAATAAATGGCAACACACACGCACTAACGCAACCATTGCAATTATTTAATTATTTTATTCGAAACTCGTAGGTGGAATTGTGCGTCAAGATCTTATCGGATATCCTCGAACTGACGTTCAGAGACGATGTTGGATCAACGACGTCCGATGTCAAGGAAATAATGTTAACGGCCCTGCGAACGGTCATACAGACCGTAATATCGATGGATCGGGAAAATCCGCTCGTCGGAAACTTGGTGTCCGTAATGCTTTCTATATTCAGGTATTGAACCGTACTTCAATGAATAATCAAACTTGTTTTTCCATCTCGGAAGGGAAACGGAGAATTGTGAAGACATTTTTTTATCGCAATGTTTTTTACAGACAAATGGAACAGTATCACTACGAGATCTACATAAACCATTTCGGCACTCGTTTCGATCTACTCGACTTCCTGATGGAGATACTGCTGGTCTTCAAAGATTTGGTCTCGAGAAGCGTGTTTCCCGCTGACTGGAGCGAAATGATAATGCTGCAGAACAGCGTTGTTCTTAAGAGTCTTCGATTCTTTTCCGGCACTATACGCGACTATTTCTTCACCGATTTCGAGCAACAAGCCTGGTCGAATTTCTTTCACTGCGCTATAGCGTTTCTCACGCAACCGGCCCTCCAATTGGACATGTTCAGTCCGTCCAAACGAAACAGGATCGTCTCGCGGTACAAGGATATGCGCAGGTAGGGTTTTTTTAATTTTTATTTGCACTGAGAAAAAATTACATTGTAAAAGCAACAATACTGACTTTTCCCATAAAAAATAGTTCCCGAGGGGAACGCCTACATTTTATAGTTACGACAATGACAAAAAATCATGGTTGCAACCATAATCATAATTTAACCAATTGAATATATACAATGAGAAGCTATCTATATAGACGTTTCACCCTGGGAACTATTGGTTACAGTAGGAAATACTATGTTTTTTCTCAGTGTGTTATTATTTGAGGAGAGGTTCAACGATATCAGACAAAAAAAGTGTTTTAATTTTTTTTATCAGTTAGACAGCTCTTCCAATAGCCGAGTAAAACGTCTTTTTCTTTGTGCAGGGAAACTGCCTTCGAGATCCGTTCGATGTGGTTCAACCTCGGACAGCACAAGATCCTCTTCGTACCGAGCCTCGTCGGACCAATTCTCGAAATGACCCTCATACCCGAGACCGAGCTGAGAAAAGCCACGATTCCCATATTTTTCGATATGATGCAGTGCGAATTTTACAGTTCGAGGATGGTCGAGGGTTACGGTGACACTAAGCGTGATCCGGCTCACATAAAAGCTAATTTTATCGAGTGCGAAAACGAGATGATTGCCCAACTCGACGTGCTGGTACGTTTCCTTCAAACTCGTAACATTTATCTCAACGGTAGATCGAAAGTTAATCATGTAAGTTAATGTCCTCTCATGAACGATGTTGCAGGTCGAAGGCGGCCGCGGCGACGAGCAATTTCGATCGCTTTGGGTCCAAGTTATGAGAGTCCTCTGCGAGAATCATTCTACCATGCGGGAGCAAGGCTTGCGCTTCGTCGATACCGTAGCCAAGCTCATGGAAAGGTTGCTACAGTATCGTGACATAATTCACGCAGAATCGCAGGAACATCGTATGTTGTGCACGGTTAATCTGCTCGAATTTTATTCGGAGATCAATCGGAAGGAGATGTATATCAGGTGAGTCTGAAAGACTTTCGATTAATAACATCGTGCCTTTTGTGTCGAGAGCAAACAGCCGTAAACGTGAAACAATTTTTAAAAATTTAATTTTTTTTTTTCAGATACGTTAACAAGCTGTGCGAGCTGCATCTCGAGTGCGATAATTACACGGAAGCGGCGTATTCCTTGAAACTGCACAGTCAATTGCTCGCGTGGAGCGATCAGCCTTTGCCACCACTTTTACGTTCGAACAGGTAACATCTTCGATTATTAAGATATACTGTACCATTGTACCGTTACTATTTAAATGTATACTTTTATTACACATACATTTATTACATCTATTAGATATCCGCTGTGCCAAACCCATCGGGAATTGAAAGAGGCACTGTACAACGACATGATCGACTACTTCGACAAGGGAAAAATGTGGGAATGCGCTCTCGGCGTGTGCAAAGAGTTGGCTGGACAGTATGAGGAAGAAACCTTCGATTACTCCCAATTGTCTGTTCTTCTCCGTCGAATGGCAAAATTTTACGATTCCATCGTCAAACAACTGAGACCAGAGCCCGAATATTTCCGAGTGGCTTATTACGGACGTGGTCACCCGCCTTTTCTTCAGAACAAGGTATAAAAAAAATCCCCGTACAGGCACAAAAAGCACTACGGATAGAAGTTTAAAAATCATCATTTTTACAGGTTTTCGTTTATCGAGGAAAGGAATACGAGCGTCTCAGCGATTTTTGCTCGAGAACTTTGAATCAATTGCCGAACGCCGAGCAGATGAATAAACTTTCACCACCGAGCGACGATATTCTCGAATCTGCTAATCAATACGTTCAGATAAATAAAGTTGATCCGTTGATGGATGAAAAGAGGCATCGATTGAGTGGTAAACCTGTCACAGCTGAAGCAGTATTGAGGTATTCTTTTATTATTATATAAATATAAATATATAAATTCGCTTTTATCGGCTCTAAATTTTTTTTTTTTTTTCAGATACCATCGAGTCAACGACGTCCAGCGTTTTCGATTCTCGCGCCCAACCCCGCGAAAAGATTCCACAGTGGTTACTACATCCAACGGCGAGAAAGATAAAGAGAGCACGACAAGCAGCAGCAGCAGCAGTAGCAACGAATTCGCCTCGCTATGGCTGGAAAGAACTGTCCTCGTCACGAGTCATCCATTGCCTGGTATATTGCGATGGTTTCCCGTGACTTCGAGCGAAACTTATCCTGTCAGTCCTTTGAGAAATGCCATCGAGACCATGGAAGCCACGAACACAGCCCTCAGGGATCTCATAATAGCTCACAGGTTAATTGTAGACTCAAGAAATATGTTCCTCTTCGAAAAAGAATTAAAAATGTTCGAGCAAGTCAACTCGATTCTTTTTTTAATTCTTTTTGTCCCCGACTCGAGGACAAACTTGTACTAAAAACTTGACTCGACTTTTTTTTCGACCGTAGAGCCGACTCGAGCCTTCCGCTGAATCCACTCAGCATGAAACTAAACGGCGTGCTCGATCCCGCCGTGATGGGTGGGGTGGACAACTACGAGAAGGCTTTCCTGAATCCGGACTATCGCGAGGCCCATTCAGAGGAAAGTTCCGATCTGTTGAAGCTCGAAGGATTGATTGCCGAACAAATTCCTCTCTTGGGTGTCGGCGTACAACTGCACAAATCTCGGGCGCCGACGGAACTCGCGCCTTTTCATCAACGACTGGAGCAATGCTTTCAGGCGATGCGCACACAAGTCGAGGCAAAATATGGCAAAAGGGTAATTTAAGAAAAAAAAAACTGTTAAAGAAGGAAAATTGAAATTTTGCAAAAAAAAAAAAAAATCCAACTGAAAAGTCTGCAAAATGCTAAAAATAATGTTGGATTCGCCAATCTAAGAATTTAACGTGCTGCAATCAGAGACTTAGAAAGAAAAATGAATATCAATCGAAACTTAAACGTGGAAAAGATAGAAGTTATACCTTTTACGTTTTCTCGACAGACGTGTGACCTACAGATCGAGAGCTTGACGCAAACAGTCACTATGAGGAAACATCATGCTTATCGAGGCGAAAATCATCGACTCTCCGAATCCAGCGTTATTAGCACGGAGTAAGTTTCTCTTTTCGAACAGCTCATTAAAAATTATCGTTCATCGTCTTGGTAATTTTGTGTACTTTGTGTACTAAGACATCATAACGGCAAGGAGTTAATTAATGATTATTTTTTATTGAGAAAAAAGGCAATGCAGGAATATCAGTATTTTTTTGTCGACGTGATTACGCTGTATCTGTCTGGTGTACGAAAATGTGATAACAAGGGAATGCGTGAAATTCAGTTTAGGTAACTGGACTAACCGGTCGTTGGAAACCCCTGTGTCTCGTTCAGACATTGTCACGTGTTATGTTCTATTGTGTCCGGGGTAAGGGGGAAATAGAATAGAATCAAATGAAGAAGTCTCGGGGTAGACAGGAGGTGGCTAGGAGTCTGGCGTCGAAGTAAAAACAGCGTGAAGTTTATTTAGTTATATTGGAAAAATTTTACAATTCTTTCATTAGTTGCGGAACTCGATCCAGAGTATCGTCACTCACGAGATCGCAAGTAACGACCCTCAAGTCACTCGCATCGTTCAATTTTAACAACAGTTCATCGATAACTGGCGTTACAAACGTCAGTTTGACAAGGTAAAAGTGTTAAAAGACCATTGGGAATGCGAAAAAAAACCTCTAATTGACTTTAAAAAAGAAAAAAAAGGATTGTCGAACTTTTTTCTTCAATACTCTGTGAGAATGAAATTAACTTCTACTGTACAAGTTGCATGAGATGCGGTCTGTGGGAATTCGATCTTTAATCGACTATGGTGCCGTCTGGTATGATTCGTCGAATGAATACCGTGATGTTGAAATTTATATTTCATAAAATCATAGGTCACGTAAAAATAAGATCACTTGTGACATCCCTATTACAGATCATTGTTATATTTTTGTAGAACCTACAAATGACGAAACAGTTATAGTCTGTATTTCGTGGATCTGTTCGAAATCAAATTACTACTCATTCGACGAAGCTATACCGGGCCTACTCTGTTTCTAAATGTGTCTAACAATCGATAACATTCGCAAATTGGTAAAAATCGTTTATGGATAGATAATTGGAATACGTGAACTGTTTTTAGGAGTATCGCAGTTGGGCCAGATAAAATACCATACAATACACTATTATCATTCCTACGAACTTAGATGTTTTTTGTTTAAAAAAAAAAACACGTTTTTTCGTGGATCATATTATATTAAGTAATATTAATATAATATAATTTCCGTTTGAGCGAATGTTGTGTTGTTTGTATTTTGTTTACTTAAACGATTTTACAAATTTTCGATTTATTTGACGGAATAATGGGTTATCTTTCGACAATCGGCTATTCCTCTAACGACTTGCATGCTTACCCTTAACTTTCCTTATCAACGAGTTACGAGCTTCATATACCGCATACACGTTACTCTTTTCCTCGATAACATCTGGTTACGCCACTCATAACTATCGTACCTACGATAAGGACCTTTTAGGTAATTAATCGAGCGAATTAATAAATTCATTCGAGTCAGTCGATAACCCGACGCTGTTTTATTCATTGCCTACTGAAAATTAACAGTTTTAGACAAATCGTGACGTCGTAGCGACGCGAATATTTTTCCTCAGGATAAACAAGGTCCTGTGGATTCGAATTTGTTAAATCTTCGAACAATTGTCGGGTTATTTCTGACTAATCAGCGCTCATCATCGGATGGAGACAAAAAAATAAAACTAAACGTAACTTTGATGAAACGAATACAGGAACAGTTCGGTACGCTCGCACATCCTGTCCTCGGCGTCTCTGCAAAAAGCACTGGGAAATCCGAGTCCAGGAACGAACAAGAAGAAGGATTCGAAGCGAAGAAGTTCCCGCAAGAGCGATTCAGCGAACACATCGAAGAACGATCAACCGACCAGCCAGTGGTACACAACACCGGAAATTCCAGTTACAGCTGCAAGCACGACGAGCTCGGCAGTCGTTTCGCCGACTTCGAGCTTTCCCACTTCACCGATCTTCGAGCTCAGACAGGAGGTCGGTGTACTTTGGCAGAGCGGCTATCTTTGAATATATCGTTTAAAATTTTTATTTTAAAATTGTTACAAAATTTCACCAATGGTAATCTCAACGAAATTTTTTCAACCAGACTCGCATACATTCCAAAGAAAAATTATTTGAGTGGACAAATTTCAGAACTGAATTTTTGGACATCCGGTGACATTTTTTACGTATCTTTATACAAACGAGTTTAACAGTGTATATACGTTTATTTTTTATCCTGTGCAGTTGACACCGTCGCGTCCCTTGAGGTCCGAGGCGGAGAAAGAAAAGAGGATAAGCAGCAGGTGGTCCGGTCAGTCGCAGCACTATCTCAGAAACGTGAACAACGGCGTCGACTCGATGGAATTCGGCAAAGGAAATCGCGACAGTATCGGAACGACGGACAGCACAGCTTCCGAGGACGATCCGCCACCGCCTCTTCCGGTGAAGACGCGAGAAGCCGATTACTGCAATTTACCCAACGAGGGACCGCTCGATCATTGTCCAACAAGTCCCATCAACAACATTGGCAATCCTCTGAGCCCGAAGCTCAAAAGCAAAATTCCCGTGCCGCTGGAGAGCGACGATAGCCACGTAAAACCTCCGCCGCCTCCGCCGAAACCTAAACGACCGCCACCTCACAGTTTGACAAAAATTTCCATTCCGTCTAACGATTCGGAAGGTCCTCCGCCGGACTCTTCCGCTGCGTGATCGACGACTTCATGTTGCGGTGATAAATTATCTATTATTATTCGCGTGACGAAAAATGAAAAAATATCGACCGTGCAAAAAAAAGACACTGCTAATATCGAATGCGCCCGGGCGATTCAGTAGCATAGAAGCAGGTTATACAAAAAAAAAGACATTTATCACTGACAATTATTAACGGACGATTAGACTTTTTTTTTATAAACAATAGAAAACGTACTTGAATAGTGCGGCAAAGTATTAGCTTGTAGATAAAAGATTAACGTGAGCGATGCAACAAAAAATATAAAAGACACTATACGCGCAATATTATATTACGTATAGCTTAGATCGAATTTTCGAGAACAAAAAAAATTTGTGTTCCTCATTAAAATGGCCTTGCAAACGTGCTTAGTATACGAGGGTGAATATAGATTACGAGGAAAAAATTTTATACGCATCGGTGGGCAGAGAGTTAAATTTTATGACTTCTGATCGTGCCATGTACATTAAAACCAGGGTTTTTGAGAGACGTAGCTTTTTATCTTTCACTAGTGACCATTCATATCTTATACGATTTACAAGCGACAATTTTTCTATCGATATTTTTACGTACATTTTTGTACATTTGTATTGCAAAAAAAATTGTGGGCATAAGAAAGGATGGAATTTTATATAATCGTGTCGATTGGCCTTTTTTGAACAATCGTCCTGAGGAAAGTAGCCATAATTTTCGACGAAAGTATATTCGCGCGAGATTCCTTCTTCAGCCATAAATATCTGTTATTGACTAACATTTTATATCGTTCAAATAGCTGCAGGATCTTTTCAAGCAATATATCACAAAGTTATTTCATTTTTACTTGCGAGATATTTATAAAAGTTGGCCCCCTAGTTGAATTAAGGTAAACCTCGCGGTACGGTCAAGTCAATGGAGTCAATGGAGTGGTGACGTATCAAAAAAATTATCGATTTCCTAACGTTCATCTGGATTGAAGAGTTCCTGCTTAATGTAGAAAAAAGAATACGTAACGACGAATTAACCGTTAAATAACTCAATGTATGTCAATAAATTCACAGGCATATTTTGAGACCGTTTTTTAGGTCAAATTTATTCACATTAGTTTGTTCTTTGAAACATGTACAAGCAGATTTCAATCTTAGTACCCCATCGGCTTGACTGTAACGACCTTAAAAAAAAAAAGAAAAGAAATGCCGTGATAAAGTAGAGGATAGCAATTCAGTAACGATATCTCTCGGTGTGTAGAAATGTGAATACTGAATTTTTTAGTATTATTACGTGTGTAAGTTAAAACTGTCATATTTTTCACTTTTCGTTGATACTTCGCCATTCGTTCGACTATCGGGTGGAATGCAGAGGACGACCAGGAGAATCAAACTTTCACAGTTTCACTCCCCGGTCCTCTCAAGTTATTTATTCTTCTAAAACATAATTCACTATTAACGGATCTTCAGGCGCACACTTCTCTGTTCTTGCATCAAAGCATACTTTAACGTGATGAGATGTAAATAACTCGATCTTGTCTTCCGTTTGATCTACGGCAAGGAGATTAAGAAAACAATACGTAAGGCAAATGCACTTCTCTTGCTGCACCACAAAACAAAATGGCCTTTCAATGACAAATAATTTATATTTATTACCGATGAAGAGACGATATTCGCGTAGATCCGAGAAATGCTAAGCTTTTGTTTTCTCGTCGCAAGGTCGCGAAACGATAGCTTGAGATTTCTCGATCGACTAAGATTTATTTATTTACTTATTCACATTATTATTATATTACTATTATTTCCATTATTCATGCCAAAGAAAACGTTAATATTCGTACATCGGGGATCCTGTGTATCATATATCGCATATTAAAAAAAGTATCGTCTGTGCTGTCCTTCATATCATTAACAATGTGACGCGTACGACGAAAAGAAATGATGGACGACGCAGGTCTAAATAAATAGGGTATCTAACTGCTAGTCCGCACATGTGTAACGAAAGCGAAAAGAATAAGAAAGTTAATCAAGCGATAGAAATATTCCAAGTAACAGCTTGTTAGTACTTTTTTATTATCTCGAGCAGTTTTTTTTTTTCTTTCAAAAAGAGCCCTTTGAAAAGAAGTATCGATAAACCACGGTAACACGGATAGTGCCATTGTATTTTTTTAAGCTTACCATAATGACATACGTAGCTATAGTTATTCTCTAATTTAGGGACCAATGTATCTGCATTTTATACTAAAAACAAAAAACAAAAAAGGAAATCGACTTGCATGTTTCTCTTTTGTTTTTTTTTTCTCATTGTTATTAATATTGTCATTTTAAACATAATATATTCCCATGAATGAGCTCGAAAAAAGTGTTTTTTTATTGACTGTAAATCCTCTGTGCTACAATTATTGGTGGAATTGTTTCTCGGATTTGTTTCGACAATTTGTTCGAAAAACTACAACTGGAGTGTTTCAGTGATTTTCAGAGGTTTTTTCGATTTTTTTCCCCCATGGTTTTCTGCTAATTACAGTCGAGGTGAAGTTTGTTGGGCAAAGAGGGAAGCTTCGTTGGCATGGTCCGAAGGTGAAGGCATGCGCTTCGAGTTTCCTTGGCAACAACACATCCTGTTTGTCCCTCTGCAACGAACAATGCCGCATTGAGTTTCAGTGTTCATTAACATCGAGGAAAACAACGCAATGCGGCGTTAAAATAATAATAAAGTTATATCGCACTGATTTCGGACGAAGTTCATAATTATAATAACGAAGAAAAAAATGAAGAATAGTCTTCACATTTCATCGTCACGCAGTGCTGCGGAATCAGTTATTATGTTGCCGCCGTGAATAATTATATTTATTTAAAGGGGGAAAATTTTTTTTTTTTAATAAAATAAAAACTCGATGCAAAGTTTAATTGTCAACGCTTGGGGTAGTTGAAAGCCCACATGGATAACAATTACAGAGCCAACATAGCAAAGTGGCTTGCCTTACCGAATAAAAAACTCGAAAAATGGTTCGCCGATGTTCTAATTTTGATAAGAACGATGAATGGACATGTGATGGATATTGCGATAATTATGAAAGATGTCGAGGATACAGGAGAGTGCGATAAAGAGGTTTGACACAAATATTTTCTTGTCCTCGGTGCAAAAATTGAAGATGTCGAAGATTTCTTCTTTAAAATTTTTCTCAATTATTTGATCCGATTACCGCAGTACATATTTTTTCTTAAATCCAATTTCAGATCTTGAGTGATTTAATTGAGAGCTTGAACGAGCTGATAAACGATTACGGAGCACTGTGGGGCGTCGTGGATCCTGCACATCCCGTCTACAGGTACAAAGTCAAACATCTGTCGACTGAGTTGAAACGCAAATTGAACGTCGTGGCAAAGTTCACCCGCAATCTTCTCTTCGAAATTGTCGATTGCAAGAGCGACGAATATCTTCGAATGATATTCAGGTATCGATAAACTTTAATCAAATTATCATTTATTATTTTGGAGTGAAAAAAAAGTTGTCTTTTTTGTCCAATTCTTCCGAGACACGTATAGCTTCTTTTGGCAATGTAAATCCAGAGATGATTAACAGATTGCCTATTACAGGCTGGTGAATGCATACAATGGTATGTTGGATTTGGAGCACGACGTTACAGATCCATCGATCAATTTATTTACAAACGACTGTCCACCGATGCTTGAACCTCTAAAAAAAGTATCGGTAACACGAATTTTACAGGTATGCGGTTCATTCATTCCACTAAATATATATATGGGGCATTCCATACCAAGTCGGCCATCCTCGGGATCGACCACATCTAATTCGAGCGAAACTTTTTTCCTGTTTTCATATCCGTGTAAACTGAAACATAATTGTTTTTTATTTTTTTGATGATCCGTCACCGACCAATCGATAATTGAAAATTAGCAATTATAAAAAAAATTAATTTCTATGTGAGATATCGCTGCATTGGATAGGGGTTGCGGGAAATATTAGGTGTGCTATAGATTTGTCTTGTGTCATACTTTAACAAAAAAAATAGTCTGTCATTTTTTTTAACACATTTGGCATACTAAACATTGATTTAACGTAGAAAAACTGATTTTTCGACCCGTTAGACATTTTTTATTTTATTGTAATTTTCTTCAAAACATTTTGTAAGAACACTAGAGACTTCAGCGATTATGGTTTCTTATTGTTTAAAAGATATACATTTTTCAAGATTTTATAAGGTAATATTCCGGTTTGAAAATCTCATTGTTCGACTGGAAATTACGTATTTCCGGTAATCAAAAACTTTTTATTGCCGATCGCGATGTTATTCATGCCCATAATAACTGCCTGCAGTGATTTAATATTGTAAAAATCGTCTAATAAAATAAATAAATAACGTCAAGGATAATAATGGCTATACTGACAACAGGTATTGGCGAAGAATCGCGCCGAAGAATACTGCCACGAGCTCATAGATTGTCTGTTAGCAAACTACGAGCCGAACAACGAGGAAGAAATGAAGTCACCGGCATCGCCGGATATCGAGATGTCGGAAAACTCTAGTATTGAAATTTATCGGTGAGTTTCACATTGACCCGTCGACTTCAAGAGGCTGAAAATTTGAGTTCGTCCAGGGACCCTAGCAAGTTGACGGACGGCTGCTTTTAGGGAAAAAACTAAAAAAAACGGACCGAAAAACAGACACGTCCGTTGGGAAACGAAACGAACCGCAAAAACGGTAAAACGGACCGTACCTTTTTGGATTGGTCCTTTTTCGGTTGCGGAAAACGAGGAAGGATCGAACGTTTTTTTATTAAAATTTTTGGCTAAGTTTAAATTTTTTTTTGTTTTGCTATTAATTCTGTTTTTAATGAAAGGACAGAATAAAAATACGATCTTGGCCCTTTTTCGGTTGCGGGAACCGAAATCGGCCCAAAGAAAATTTTTAGGAAAAAAATGTTCGGTCCGTTTCGTTCCCCAACGGACGTGTCCGTTATTCGGTCTGTTTGCGGTCCGTCAACTTGCTATTGGAACTTTGTGCATTAAAAAGAAAAAAAAAAAATGGTTTAAACTGCGACAAAAAAATGCTGTGATTAATTATTTTTTCAGTGCATTGACGAAACACATGACGCCACCGGTTACCAGTCATTCGGTAACTGACATGGAACCAACGAACGTCGAGAGTATCCAAGCCCTCGTTAATACGCAAACGGAACAAGTTATGAGACTTCTGAATATCGTCAAGGAGATGTCGATTCAGCTTCTTGGCTCTGACACCCTGAAGATACAGAAAGGTAACCGGTACCCGTAATATCGCTGGCTCGAAGTGCGAATAAAAATATGTTTTCATCCAGGTGAAACGAGAATAAGAAAAAGTGCATTGAGAAAAGTATCGGATTACTATCAAGAGGTAGCATGGGGCGCGGTGTCGAGTATATTGGATCATGTGGTTTTATGGTGGTCGCCTGAAGCTCTCGCTGCTCGGCACAGCCAAGGGGCTCATCATCTAAAGGACTGGCTGCATCAATTCATACAGCGCAAGAACGGTAACATAAAAATATACATATCTCTCTATAATATAAAAAGATTTCGCCGCCGCCGCCGTGTCAAGAATCGAGGGGGGGGGGGGGGAGAGACTTGGAATAATAAGGGCTTAAGTCCATCCAGATGGGGTCACTACTTGGATGGGTGACCGCGGTCACCCATCCAAGTATTGAACCCGTCTTTTGAAGTATTTGGAATAATAAGGGTTTTCGTCCAGAAATGGGTGCGAGCGCGCGAAGCGCGCGAGCCACAATAACCCGCTAGTATATATATATATTAGGGTGGTCCTTAAATTTTTTTTTTTTATGTATTAAACTCGGCGACCCTTCGCACATGATATTTTTATTTTATACCTCACGATAATATGGGGCGGCCCGCAGAGAATAAAATTTTCAATTTAAGGGTCACCCTAATATATATTTGGAAACATTTTTTTCACACTTGTAATCTAACGATCAGAACAATCCCGTAGTTCCTCCGACCGTGAGACCCGCGTTGCAAAATTTGTGCGACGCTATAGGCTGTCACGTAACGATAACTGCCTGGGACCAGCTCTTTAGACTGGCCTACATATCGGCGTTCGAGTGTCAGTCAAAATCGTCGGCCCCCGAGGTCAGCATGATTTTATTTTGTTTTTCTCAATCAGGGCCATGTGAAACATATTTGGTCAGTACCGAAATCTGTAATCAATTAGTTTTCTAGATTCTTCAATATTTTTGGCTAAACTTTTAGCAGGTGCTAATGATCTGATTTTTCTTAAAAATTTGAGAAAACCATCGACGAAAAAACAAATGGATTAGAGTTTTGTTACTGACCGAGAACGAGTTAAGGTAGTCTTTGCGAATAGTGTTCACTTCGCATAAGTTTCAGAAAAATAACGGGGAATTGTAAACACTTCCCGATGGTATAAAAAACTGAAAAAAAATCAAGTGTATGGAGGGTGAATAATTCGTTAATTTTTCTGAATACATATGAATTTTTTCAGAATTTTTTGTAATGTTTGAAAATTGCGTTTTTACACAGCTTGAACATAGAAAAAACGTGATTTTCAAAGATTACAAAAAATGCTGAAAAAAATTCTTACGTATTCAGAAAAATAAACGAATTATTTTTATGAAAGAAAATAGTTGAGTTTCCGGGTAATTTGTTGAATACAAATTTTTATCTTCAGTTTGTCAATGACAAATTGGAATTATTATTTCACAAAAACAATCTTTGCAGCTCCTCCCATGTACTTGATTTTTTTTCAGATTTTTATCTCATCGAGAAGTGTTCGATATTTTCTCTGAAACTCGCGTTTGGCGGGACTGTACCGCAAGTACTACCTTAACATGGAGGCTTCGCGACGCCCTGAGTGGCCAGTGTTTCAGTTGCGTACCTGATTTTCTATTTCTTCTTCTATAGGGTACCGACACCGGACAAATGTTCGCCGAAGTATTTCAGCTTCTGAGGACCCTGAGTAACGAGTGTGAGATCGGTGGTGAATGGGTGATCGGTGCACCTCTCCTCGAACTTCCGCTTGCCGAGCAAATAATCGTTCTCCACAGACTCGATCATTCGGTTCACACGATGCGACTGTGGGCCATGCAGGAATCCAGAATGATAGCTCACACATGGGACCTCGAAAATTTCTTCCTCCTCGTCAAGGGCGACGTCGTGAACTGCCTCGAAGAATTGTCCTATCTCAAAGTTAGTTCATTATTTCTTTTTTTTTTTGTCTCGATTAAGAACCGTTTCTTCAACCCTAGTTAATTTCTGACGATAATTTTTATTTAGCTTGCAGATCACACTAACGCTATCGCCAACGACGTTCCCAGTGTTCAAGTTTACGTCTGCGCCAAAATGCGAGCAAAAATCGTCTCGGAAGTACACGCTAATATCGACTTGTTGAAGGTACAGTTCGTCAAATCACATGGACTTTTATTTCTTGACAGAACCATACTTAGACATTTTTTTTAAGGATTCTCCGGCCAAATGTATCAAGACTCTGGCAAAAATTTGTCGAGTCGTTAGTTTGGCGAATTTACACATGTGCTTTCCGCGAACGAATTACTGGAGGAAGAGCAGCACGGTTGCACCTGTGGCACCGAGTGCTTATGTCGAAATATATTTCGGTGCGTTTAAATAATTTTTTTTTTTTTTATATATCTGCTTCCGGTAATACAAAGCAATCCGCACATTGTCTTTCAGAAAGAGTGTTGCTTCCCGTTCTCGAAGTTATAGAAGATCATGAGATATCGAATATGATACTGAAGCTGATGTGCGAAGCGTGGCTGGACTATATCTATCTGCATCGTATAAAATTCAGGTAAATACAGGACCTGTATTTTAAGGCTGAAACGTGTCTTAAAAAAATCTCAAGATCTCAACATAAAATATAAAAAAAATCGTAGAAGTTTCATTTTTTTAATATTTTTTTTATTGGACAAAATGGAGCTCCATATGCAATCTTTTATATGCGTACCTGGTGATTTCTGTAAATGACCAAAACACCGATAGAATAGTGCATAGTCTAAAGACTATAGAATAGTATATAGTAAAAATAGTCAATGGCATGAGATTTTTAAGACGATTTTTTTATTCATGAAAATGAAATAAAACACGTTTATTGGCACCCATTTACAAATTACAAAAAAAAAAAAAAACGGATGACGCATTAAAAAAAAAACTGGTGGATAGCGAGCTCGGCGCGCTCCAGTTACTAACAGATTTTGCTTTCGTGACCACCTGGGTGACGGACTGCTCGATAATATCGCAAAACGTTAGAAGTTATTTGCTGAAAAATGAAGTTTTGCGACGCTGCGAGGGTGTCGGACGACTTCTTCTGCGGCATCCCGGTGAAGCTATCGCCATGCACAAACGACTGCGTAAGTTTCCAGCCACAGCTAGGAGCGAATAAAAAGTGGAACTATATATAATATGAGTGCCTATTACTCTATATAAATAAAAATATATTATGAAATAAATATAAATATAAATATCACCAAATAATTGTAGAAATGATAATAAATATTTTAGGCATTTAAAAAAAAAAAAATTATATTGTCAATTCCAGCGCAACGAACGAACGAGAATGGATCGCCGGAGTCTCTGGGATTGGAAAGAATGCCAGCGGAAATGTACGTTCCCAATCAAGAACAGTGGCTCGAACTTCGAGCTCCGAAACGTTACAACTTTTGCTGTACAGAATAATAAAGATACGAATTAATTATTAATTATACTACTATTTTTAATATGAATCAACAGCGTAAAGTGTATCTCTAATTTTTTACTCGTTGAGTTGCGCCGCGCAATATTCAATTGAACGTTCATGTACACAGTCATACTTGTGTGAACTAGAAAGCATTCACGAAGCCTGACAAAGAAGCCTCTCGCCCGGCCCACGATATCAAATTACCTGTTGTCGGAGGGGTCTCGTCGGTTATTGACTTCTTTGCACTCATAAAAATAACACATTTTTTCCACACAATTCGAAAATTGTCATTATTTTCTTTGATATTTTTCCCTATATTTCTTCCTCGAAATTTTTTTTTTCAAAAAATCGATGATTCAGATCCATAGATGTTGTCCGTGTACGTGCGAAAGTTATCCGAGACCACAGAGTAAAAATGCTCCCGCTGATCGAATAACAGAGTTAAACCCCCTCGATGCAGATCGTTTTATGTAATCAGACCGGTTTGCAATGTCTTGGATCCGAGACTCGCACTATGGTGTGATGTTTTATCGACGTCACAGTGCCTTTCTCAGACTCTTAGACTATTTTTCTAATTTAAAATTAACCGATGATTCGTCCTTTCGAGACGCTTGCAATTCTCATTGCAAAGTCAACGAAGGCCAAGGTCACAGTCCAGAAAATTTCCTTAAATAATATTTTCGAAGTATATTCATATAATATAGACAGTGGAACCTCGATTATCCGACCGCGGGCGAGACCGGTCCTAATTCGAATAATCGAAAGGCAATTTTTTTTACGTCACTGTAATACGTAAATATATATAAGACATATACAAATGAAATAACGGTATGTATTAAACTTCAAAACAAATTTGTTACATATTTCCAACACCGATGTCTTACTTCAAGGGTACTCTGAAATAAATAAAGACGAGCTTTTGAGCATAAAAATCTCGAAGCCGCTTCAGTATGAACTACGTATGTACGACGATACAAACTTTTGATATTGAAACTAGTCTCTAATCCGCGCTGTCCGACTCTGCTGGGGAGAATGAAACTGCTCGAGCCAGCCAGTGTGCGAGCGGATTTACGCTGGGAGAGGAAAAGTGCGCTTTAACACGCTTCAACAAGGGGCGCGGCTCTTGCCGTGGCGAGTAGCAACACTGTAAAAAAATGTTATGACATTTTTAACACATTCAATATACAAAGTTATATGAAATATACAACCTTCGTATATGAAATTAGAATTAATATACATTGTATTTGAATTTTTATAATTTATTCATAAATGCAATACCTGTATATTAAAATTACCGGTGATGGCATTGAAAACTAAGACATCCGTATGTGAAAATTATGTTATTATTACAAATATTATACAAATAATATTGTTTTTAATACACCGCTAACGCAATATTCTTACATACGTCTCAATTAAATTTCATATACTGTATATGCATAAAACTTCATATACATTTGTGAATTTTCAAACAGAAATTATATAATTATAATATTTTGCGCCAATGTTCGGACAACCGAGCGTTCGGATAATCGAGCTTCTCCTGTACTCGGGTAAGATATATTCACATAATATATATATTCGAATATGTACATTGTGAAGAAATGTGACAATTTTATAATTTTCACGCTTTCTTGTCCTTAAATTATTCTGAAAAAAAAAAAATGAAGTCCTCAATTAATGCCATCGATAAAAAATGCACCTAGCCGAAAATTCACGGGGGCAGAGGTTGACGCATCGAGGGTCCGCCCAGACTTCGAGGCGCAGGGAAGGAAGGAAGGTATACGCATAGGGTCGGCAGTTGTCCAGTGACGTTCAAAGTCTTCGTGCGTGCGATCGTGTTTCTTCCGGCTCTCTCGGAGCACGACCGGATGACGAGTTGGCGTGATTGACGAAGGATTTATTCGTCGAACGTGCGAGAATTATGGCAGCGACTGAGAGAACACCGCTTACCAGACCAACGGATCCGCCGACTTACGTCGAATTTGCCGGACTTCTGCGCGCCCGAAGGACCAAACTCCGACAATTTCAATGTTGCGTCTGCGCATTCCTCCTGTGAGTGGCCTTTTTCTTTGGACGATGAAAATTGTGCTCAGACGAAAATTCACAACTATTCATAACAGAAACAATATTTAAAAAAATATATATATATTTATATACATGTATATTTTTTGGTGGGTTGCATTTTGAAATGAAAATTTTATAGTACTTGTTTTAATGAATTTTTCATTCGAGAAAAGAATCGAATGACTTATCGATGACTGTGAGCAACTCCATATTATATAAGAATAACTAAAAGGCATTGAGTGACTCGTGGAGACAAAAGACTCTTTCAGTATAAATCGTGCCGGAATCAGAGCGCAATTTCCATTCCCGAAGTTAATTTCTTAACTCGTAAAATTCGTTTCGAATTAACTGAAAAATCGATCTGACCGGCAAACAATTTTAGCAAAATTGACAACAAAAATTCCAAAGTTTTTCGCTTACTCAAAGGCGCCGCCTTCGTAAAAAAAAAATTTCGTCTCAGATGATTGTGAATTATAATAATAATTCATACAAACTAGATGAAAATGAAAAAAAAAAAAACGCAAATTACAACATTTTTTTTATTGTACAATTTTTATTCATGAACAGTAAGTAAAGTATAAATTTTGAATGGATCTATGTCGAGCGACTAGTGAAGCGAAAAGTCCTCTGATGATTAATCGACTGTCGGACAATCGCAATTAAATCGGCGTCCCTATAATTTGGCAAACTAAGCGGAGTGGATAATGCAACGAAACCGGTATATCAAGGATGGTATCGAAGTATAGACGACAGTGTAATAGGCAGAGGCACTGTTGCACGGTGCAGGGTTGTCGTCTATGGAAAGAGCGTACTCCCACCATATAAGCGACTTACATAAGTGTTAGAGACTCCTGCACGATGATGAAGTCCGGAGAAATATTCTCAACGGCGAACAGTTCGCATCCAGTGTCGTTAGATATTATAGCGTAGGAAAACACTTCCATGCCCGCTGTAGCATGTCTACGGAAAAGACACCGCTGACGGATTCGGCGGCGAGGACCGCCCTCAATTATCCGTATTACGGTAACAACACCGGCACCCATCAGTTTTACACGCGACGAAGAAAAGAGCAACAATTGCAATGTATCACCTTCGTTATCATAATGTAAGTTGAGTCTTGACGATTTTTAAGTGAAGGAATATCAATCTAGGTCAAGGTAGCAAATTCAAAACCCGTGGCTCTTTTTTGATCGACTTTGAGCCTTTTTATGATTTTTTTTAGTTAATTTTTTTCTTCCTCATACGTGAAACTTTATATCCGCGAAAAAAAAAGAGATTTTATTGTAAACGTCTTCGGAAGCATTGTGAGATCCTTGCCGGTGTACGAACACACGAGACTCAATTGTATACGTGCCCGTTCGATGAAACGTACAACGTACGAAGAAATAGAACGGCAGCTTGGGACGTTCGAATTTGTGCGTATCCGATATTGAGAATCTGCCGTAAACGAACGCTCGCTCGATGCGTAGATTTTTCTACAAACTAGCGTTACGTGACCGTCAGCCTTGCGAGCAAGTGGGTTATATACATCGCTGAATGATGCAAGATATTTATAACGTCAAGTTATGTCAAAAGCAAACTAATCCGTTACGTAGGTGTTTGTGACCGTTTACTATATTGCAATTCTCCGCTCTTAATTAAAATTATGCGAAACACCTTACTCCTAATCCAAACCCGACTCGGTCGGTAATGAAACTGTAATTAACTTTTTTCGCGGGAGCTCGCCTCGAAGTTCAAAAGGAGACTCTAATCGGAAGCGGGTATCACGCCAGCTTCCGGTGAGACTCATCGCTTGGCAGTGAATATCGCAGCCTGTGAAAAAAATGGACTTTTTGTCACCGACCGCGGTAATTCGTGTGGTCTCAAAGATGGGCAAAGTACTGAAAAGTACTTTTTTCTTCTTAATCGCGATTTTCCTCGTAATCACGTTTGGATGTGTGTTGATTGCGAAACAAGACAGAGAAAATAAATACCGCACAAGTAAAAATGAGATTTACGATCGTATGATCAAGCTGTTTGCGTAATAAAAAATTGACATTTTAGTGTCAGAGTACTAAAAAATAGTCTGAAAGTCAGTACTTAAAATAGTCTGAAATGTTGAAAATTACATTTTTACCTGGCGTCCGGATGTATGTGTGTGTGTGTGTGTGTGTGTGTGTGTGAGAGAGAGAGGGAGGGAGACAGAGCGAGAGAGAGACTTGCATCATTTAAAACTGCTATAACTAGGAAAGGGTTTGAGATAGCCAGTTGAAATTTGGTACACAAGTAGAATGGTCACGCCTCTTCATTAAGTGCAAATTTTATGGGTATTCGATTTTTTTTTTATGTCCGTGGTATCTCTAACTCGCGTAAATGTTGAGCTGTCGTCCGAAAACTGCATACGAATATTTTTTTATCAAAGACCTTTGGCATTGAATTTCGTCAAAATCGAAGCGGTCAGATTTTATGGGCGTTTTTTTTTAGTAAACATGGAGGTATCGAGCTTAAATTTCATATGGGAATGGACTAACACTGTACAATGTTTGGTATTAAATTTGGCGAAAATTTATCTAACCGCTTCATCAGGTTTATGGGATTTTCAGCGTCTTAGTACTTTATAAAAGTCTTTACAGTACCAAAAAGTACTTTGGTACTTTAAGTACCAAACAAGTACTCGTGTACTTGTTACAAGACCAGATGACCAGGTCTTATTCATGGGATAAAATTAAATTTCAGAGCCATCTTCATAATGGCACTGGTGATCACGGTCAGCTATTCGATAAACAAGATGGACCCCCTCGTCGCGGATTCGACGAATCCGGAAGTCGTACCGCCTTCGCCGTCTCTGAAGGCCACCTGGTCTCCGGGTGCGTCCTCGACTTCTCTGACGACTGAAGAATGGACGGAGGCCGCGAAGGCCGGAAGCGAAGCCATATCTTCGCGGGAGGCTGCGGATGCACTCGCGACGCCATTGCCAGGGCCGTCGCCGGATTCGAGGCACCAGTACGCGGTGAAAACTAGTCTTCAGGCTGGGAAGCTGGCCCTCGGAGGAATCGGCGAATTGGCAGCTACGCGAAGCGTCGAGCAGGCACGAGCCAAGCTCGGAGCGCCGTCCTCCGTGGGTTCGTACTTCAAGAATATTTGGATACCCGAAGGAACGTGCAAAGAGTTCACGAAAGTTACATGCCCGCCGAGCAAGTACAGAAACTTCGATGGAACTTGCAATAATCCGAGAAACTCGGGCGCGGCGTTGAGTCCGTTCCTGAGAAAACTTCCTCCGGCCTACGCCGACGGAGTGGACACACCGAGGACCGGCAAGTTTGGAAGGGCTCTGCCGTCCGCGAGGGAAATAAGCTTGAAGGTCCATCCACCCGCGCCAAGCGCCAATCCCGCGTTCACCGTCATGCTCGCCGTTTTTGGACAATTTCTCGATCACGATATCACAGCCACTGCCATCAGTCAGGGAACCAACGGAAGCTCTTTGACATGCTGTCCCGCAGCGACTCATCCACATCCCGAGTGCTTTCCCGTCGAAGTCGGTCCCGGCGATCCCGTTTATGACGTTGCCGGAAGAGATTGCATGGAATTTGTCAGAAGCGCACCTGCACCGCAGTGCAAAATTGGACCACGCGAACAGCTCAATCAGGTCAGTGAACGAGACTGTTCCGTCGATTAAAACGTGCAGCCGGTACTTCCGGGAGAGATCATTGTTTTTACTTATTATTACTATTTTTTTTTATTTTGCATTTTCCATCATTCTCAGGCATCCCCCACATGGAAAAAAAATACGACAAGATTTTAGTATTAGTTATTGTTAATATGATTTTAGTATTAGTAGTTATTGTTACGAATCGTGTAGAGCATCTTAACAGATAAAATCATATATTTTATCTGTAGAAAGTGAATTATTCAATGTATACTTATTTATATGGAGTTGTGTACAACAGCATGATGTGTGGTGTCGAGTTTTTGGTGTCGAACCTTCGTCGTGTCGTATTTTTTTCTCCTTGTGTATAGTTGCTCGGTGTCCAGTTTTTGGAGTTGGTCGATCTAAAGTTTTGCGGTGCACGGTTATTTTGTGTAAAATTGATTTCGTGTACAGTCATTCGGTGGATACTTTTGTACAGACGCTTCGTCGTGTATAATTGAGCTGTGTGCGGTTTTCAGTGCAGAGTTCTTTGGTAAACAACTGCCTACGTGTACAGTCGTTTGGTGCATACTTTTTGCGTAGACCTGTCTTCGTGTAGACTTGGCAGGTGTACAGTTGGTCTCCACTCGTCTTAATTCGCTGGTTACATTCGACATGACTTCCGAATACATTTGAGATGTATCACACCAGTATTTTTACCCTTTCGTATTTTTTTGTGTTCCTTATAATTCATACCTTTCTGTCACTGGCTGCATTCCAGATAAATTGCAGTAAAAAATTAAAAATAGTCTCTGTAACCGCACTTCCGGAAAATGAAAAATATTACTTTCAAATCGAAAGTAACGTCATACGGTAAACATCGAGTGCGATTTGAAAAACTCGCTTTTCGACCGGAAGTGACGTCATACGGGAAAACGTCGCTTCCGGTCCGAAAACGAGATTTTGAAAGCAGACGTTACGTCCCAACAGAATTTATTGGATAACAGGGAGTGTCTTCGGCTCACCGTGACCAATCCGTGACCAATCACGACGCAAATAAAATGACAACAATGCTGCCGCTGTTGGCGTTATCGATGATTATGATAATTAATTTTGGTGATGTCCGATCGATTTCAGGTCACAGCTTTCATCGACGCTTCGGTGATCTATGGTCCCGACCTCGCGACCGCCCAGAGCCTCCGTGAGGGCCAAGGTGGTGCCTTGCGAATGTTCAAGACCGCGGACAACCGGACTCTGCTGCCGCAAAGCACAGACCCCAACGACGGCTGCAACAGGGAGGTCGAGAGCGCCCGTGGACGTTACTGCTTCGCGTCGGGCGACGGAAGGGCCAATGAAAATTTGCACCTGACGACGATGCACCTGTTGTGGGCGCGTCAACACAACAGAATAGCCGCAGCTCTGGCGGAGACGAATCCAAGCTGGGGCGACGAGAAGCTCTATCAGGAAGCTCGCAGAATAATCGGCGCCCAGTTGCAGCACATCGCGTACAAGGAGTTCGTGCCGATCGTCCTCGGTGAAAAGGAAGTTGGCGCGCGAAGATTGAAGCCGCTGACGTCGGGATTCAGACCGAAGAACGATTCGGCGGAAGTCGATCCGGCGATCGCGAACAGCTTCGCCGCCGCGGCTTTCAGATTCGCTCACACTCTCCTGCCGGGATTGATGAAGGTCACGGACTCGCAGAAAGCGACGTCGTCGTACGTTGAACTTCACCGAATGCTCTTCAACCCTTACAGCCTGTACACCAAGGGCGGAATGGAAAGTTCGTTGACCGCTACCACGTCGAACCTGATCCAGAAGACAACGACCCACGTCACGTCCCAACTGACGAAGCATCTTTTCGAGGATCCTCTGTCGAACGCCACGGTCCCTTGTGGTCTCGATCTCGTGTCTCTGAACATCCAGCGCGGAAGGGACCACGGACTTCCGGGCTACAACGCTTGGCGACAGTATTGCGGTCTCGGTAAAGTCGCGACCTTCGCCGAGCTCACCGGCCAACTCGAACCCGATTCATTGGACGCAATATCAAAGGTCTACGGGCACGTCGACGATGTCGATCTCTACACCGGGGCTCTCGCCGAAATCGACAAGGGCGACGGACTTGTCGGACCGACTTTCAGGTGCATCATCGGCGATCAGTTCTCGAGGATTCAGCAGGGCGATCGGTTCTGGTACGAGCTGCCCGGAGAACCGCAATCTTTCACCGATGGTAATTTTTTTTTTTATCTTTAAAAGGTCTCAACGTGTTTTCAAGCGGGGAAGCGTGTTTTTATGTTTGTTTGTCGGTAAAAAAAAAGAACTAAGATAGTGTAAAAAGTTCCATGTGATTGACTGAACAATCAATCACATGGAACTTTTTACACTATCTTAGTTTTTTTTTTTTTTTTACCGACAAACAAACATAAAAACACGCTTCCTCGCTTGAAAACGTTGAGAGCTTTTACATTATGAGAACGCCACTACGTACGTAGTGGCGTTCTCATCATGTAAAAATATTTCTGGAGCTGGATATTAAAAATTGTAGGATTTGAATTTTTTTTTTTTCTAAACAGAGAATATAAAAAAAAATGTTTGGAAAAACATTAACTCCTACGATTTGTTATACTCGATCCGATGGATTGTTTTGAATGATCGGAACACCGTTACAGACAATCAATAGCACGGCAATTTTGAATTGATTTTTTTTGCTGACAAAAAAAAGATCGCCTTTTTCGGCCTGAAATTGTCGAACCCTCCGAAATTATCGAAATCCTGTCGAAATTATCGAAGTTAATGGTTTTCGTCTCGACAAGATAATCGACTGACCATTTTTCGTTTTTCCAGGCCAACTGAAGGAAATTCGTAAAACATCACTTGCGAAGCTAATCTGCGACTGTTCCGATGGAATAGATCAGATCCAACCGGAAGTGATGCGTTCGGTGGGCCCCGAGAACCCCGTGACGTCATGCGAGGACATCGTCGGCCCGGATGTCACAGCATGGAAGGACCCATCCTCACCGCAAATTTTGAAAGCCATTCCCGCGGCGGATGTGCCCGAAACGTGGCTGAATTTCAAAACGACGATAAACAATACCGTTCAAGAAATCGTCGATTTCTTCGGCAAGACCGTACCGGCGCCCGGAAGTCCCGACTGGACGACCTTCAAGGACTGGGTCAACAAGTCCTTTTCCGATATTCGAAGCGAAGTGTCGTCTCTGCATCCGAAGCCACTCCAATCTATCGCCGGCGTTCCTCCGAGTCAGGACAACAAAAAGGAAGTTTACAGTCAATCCCTCGAAGGCAAAAAATCCCCCGAAGATTTAGTCACGAAAGGGGCAAACGTGAATTACATGGAATTCGCGATGAACAGATCGCTGGCGGACATAAACAAATACACAAAGACCGCGGCGACGCAGCCAACGACCTACGAAGATTGGATAAGTTTCAAGGACGACATAAAGAAGTCTCTCAACGACGCCCTGGTGAACGCGACCGGAACACCGACCGCCGAACAGCGGGAGGAACTGAGGAAACAGATCGTAGCTGAGATTGAAGACATAAAGAGTCGTATAGCTTCGATCGGAGCGACCAAGCTCCATCTGGCGAAAGAAGCGACGGCGGCAGATCCGGCTGCAACGGCGGACTGGTTGAGCTTCAAGACCGACGTGGTGAAAGCCGTCACCGACGCCGTCGACAGAATAAAGGCCAAAGCCCCGCCTCCCGGCGATCCGACCTGGGCGACTTACGGTCTCGATATAAAAAAACAATTTGCCAGCATAAAAGAGCACATTCCTGTTCTACCGACCGTGAAACTGGCGGCCGACGATCCATCGGCCGCTGCTTACTGGGACAGCCTCAGGGACTCTCTGAACAAATCGATCAGCAGCGCCGTCGCTGGAATCGGTGGTTCAATGCCTGCACCTGGAGATCCCGCTTGGGCAGCCTTCGGTGCCAAGATAATGAAAGACTTCACGCAGTTCAGGGACAAATTTGAAGTAAAACCAAAGGTAAAAGCTCCGGCGCCCGGAAAAGTCGCGCCTTTCGATTGGTTAAAATTTAAAACGGAGATAATAAATTCCGTGGCCGACACGGTCAACGAGATAAAGAAGAACATGCCGGCTCCCGGATCGCCAGCCTGGACTGCCTTCAAAGGCCAAATCATCAACGGATTCGCAAAGATACCAAGCGGAGTGCCACCCGTACAGCTGACTGCCGCCGAACCTGCCAAAGGAGCGAAGCCACCGAAAACCGACACCTTCGACTGGATGACCCTGAAGAAAGACATTACCAAATCCGTCAGTGACATAATCGACGGGGAGTCCATGCCTACCGATCTACCGCCCGGGGATCCGAAGTGGGCCGCGTTCGGAGCGAAGTTCGCAAAGTTCAACAGAACCTTCGAGGTAATCAAATCGGAGATCGACACTCTGAGGCCGAAACCGGAAGTGGCTCAGTTTCAGCTTCTCACGAAGGACTGGGCCGAGTTCAGGGCGAGGATCAACAAGTCTCTGACGGACGCGATTGACTCTGTACAATCGAAGGCTCCCGCGCCAGCTGATCCAGGCTGGATGTCGTTCAGAGACTCGATAAAGGACGAATTCGCTGCTCTGAAGAAAGAAATTGCCACCGCCAAATCCGAAGGATCCTTGATCGCTGCGGACGTTCCGCAATCCGTCTTACGCTCCTCAAGCGCGAAAGAGGCTTTCTATTTCCCCGAACTTCCGGGCGATCTGTTTTCTCTGCAGGCAAAGGCTAACAGGACCCTCCTGCAACTGAAGAGAAGCATAGTCGAGATGAAACTCGGAGCAACCGCGCCCGTAATATCTGCGGCCGACTGGATAGCTTTCAAGCAGGAATTCAACGACGCGGTGGCGAACTTCGCGAGTGTCCGGAACGCCAGCGACACCGAGGAATGGGTGAAGATGAGAGATTCCGTGAAGAAATCGTTCGCCGATTTGCGCGCTCGAATTGCTTCTCTGAGAAACACGACGGGAATGTTGCAACAAAAATCTCAAGTCCCGGCCGGGCAGGTGGTCGAGGGTTTGAAGGCGAAGAAAGTCAAGGACTCGACGAAAGATGGAAAATCGCCGGCGAGCAGCGAGACCCTCTTTGATTGGGTGAAATTGAAGACAGACATAAACGCTACGATACACGATTTGCTGGACGATCTTGGAAAAATAGTTCCCGGTAAAACGCCATCGAAGACCCTCAAGGGATCGCTGGTCAAGGCACAGAACAAATTTGCAAATTTGCAGTTTTCACCGTCGCTGACCGCGCAGCCGGTACTTCCGGACGATTGGGCTGTTTTCGTCAATGGTATAAACAAGACCTTGAGCGGTGTGATGAAAAAAATTGACGCACTTAAACCCGTTGATAAGACGGACTCGGTTGCCCTGGAAAGTTACGAGAAGGAGGTCGATGATTTCTTCGAAGAGGTCAAGGAAGTCGTCGAGAGGAAGAAGAGCGAATTTGCGGCTGCAACGTCGATGGCTTTCTCGACGATGGGATCGAAGATGAGCTCGAGACTTCTGGTTACTTCGTCGATGATTCTGTCCGTTTGGATTATCGCTGTCTTTTAGAATTGACTGACGAGCGTTCGCGGTACATAAATAGAAAAACGGTGGAATGCCCTAACAAGTGTTGGATATTATGCTTCCAATTTTTTCCTTCCATATTTTTCAATGACGCCAATGTATCGTAACAATTGTGTACCGCGATTGACGTAAGAGTCGCAGAGATTAATTTAAGGAAAACTTTATAAGGCGAGCGTGTGCGATGGGTAACATCGATGTAAAGAAAAAAAAACCATTTATATATTATATACTTCTCTGACAGAGAAATAAGTGACTTACCTTAGATTTTTTTGAATTTCTGATGAAAACCTATGCAGTAATTATCTTTTGTCAAGCTGTACCCTGGCGAAACTTTTCAAATTTGTATGAGAAGTTCGACGGTAATTGAAAATAAACGAATGGGGGTGTTTATTGGAACTCGGTCGCCTTTGTTGTTATTCGTTATTTATTGTCGCAAAGAAGTGCGGCACCTCGTAGTATCCAGTAATCCGGTGATTTCGTTGTCTGCAGCCACAGAGGTGTTATCAAGAGCATGTAAGTTCTTTTTGGCTTCTTGTAAACCGGGCACTGTAACGATTTAGGCGTTTTTAAAAATATGCAAATCTAATCAAATATGTAGGTCATAGCGACGGGTTTTTGCACAAGCTTTTAAGTACCTGATACAGTTTGGGATTTTTGTCCGGTGTATTGTAGAGCGCAAATACATGAATCGCCGGCATCATGACGTAAAGTACTTTGTTAGCTGATTCGCAAAGTTTGTTGTTCCTTCTGTCCCAGCCGGCGCCCTCCAAGTAGAGACCGTAAACGTAGACACCCTCCTGTTATAGATTTTCGTATCGTTTATTATTGTAGTTAGATAACAACGGATGAAAATGGAGCCCGGGGCAACGTGGACCGCGGACAAACCAACTCTGGACCAAAACGGATCCACAGGTAAAATGGACCTCGAGGTAAAATGGACCTGTGCCCTCAATTCGGGATGAGAATTTTTTTATATCCCGCAAAAAAGAAATGTATAAACATGGTCCATTTCGTGTCGAGGTTTCGTTTTGTCCCGTTCCCTCCTACGATTTTACCGACACTCGTAACAATCGCTATTCAAGGAATGCTCACTGGTGGAGGCGTTCTAACTTCTTCGGCCATATTGCGAGTAACTTCGTTGTGAAGAGTCACGTTGTCCAGAGCCCATCCCTTGTGCGCTCTCGTTACTTCCTGTCTCATAGCCGTTAGGAATCCTAAAAGTAACAATGGTAAGGATAAGATTTGTCCACGATTAAAAAAAAATACACGACGAAAGAGACCTTGAGGATTGAAGAATCCGGTCATCCAAAATTTCACAGGTCTACCGACGTATATCCAGCTGCAGAATTGTTGATTTCTCTCGAGCAACTCGGTAAACCAAAAACCAAGGGTAGACGATTCCCAGGATCGCGCTCTCCAAGCTTGAGGGATCCTCGCGTCGTAAATATTGTCCAAGGCGTCTCTCAATTGCTGAAAGCAATTTCACAAATATATCGCTTACATTCTTTAAATAATATATGCAAAATGAAAAGAAGTACCTCGTTCATTATGATGACACCTTCGATTGCCAGGAGCAAATCTTTCAGCATAACTCGTACCAATTTAATGACTATCTGCATACGATCGAGCTCCTGCTTCAGGAAAATATTCATAGACGCCGTTGCATCCATTATTCGTAATCTAAAAAAATCGGAGTGATAATTAATTGTATTTATTATTTTTATTATCATTATTATTATTATTATTATTATTATTATTATTATTATTATTATTATTATTATTATTATTATTATTATTATTATTATTATTATTATTATTATTATTATTATTATTATTATTATTATTATTATTATTATTATTATTATTATTATTATTATTATTATTATTATTATTATTATTATTATTATTATTATTATTATTATTATTATTATTATTATTATTATTATTATTATTATTATTATTATTATTATTATTATTATTATTATTATTATTATTATCTTTGGAAGGTGATTATTTATTCGGTTGGATCGTTCGAACCTGGCTTTAACTTCGAAAGGATCGTAAGCCGGTGGTAATTTATCCAGCATCTCTTTTACTTGTCTCGCCACCGATGCTTCACGAGATTCTCCGCCAGCTCCACCGCCAGCTTCCTTCGGCTGGACCGATATTATCGTGTCCAAGACTTCTTGAGTGGTGTTGCTCTGATATCTACAAATAAATTGACCGTACAATTTTTACCCCTTTTTTTCTCAACTCATTTGTCAAGAGCTAAGAAATAGCTGGGCAAAACGGACTATTTTCATCAATGCTCGCGAGGCAAAAAAAGAAATTTTTCTCAGATGGAGGATACGGGTCGATTTTACCCCGCTCTCCTCCATGAGCGCATTGGTAGTCACTCACGTTATATCGGCGTTGGAATGAAGGCCGTAAGCCTGGGGAGGATCTATCGGTGCCATCGCGTCGATAGCTTTCAGATAATCGGTCACTTGTTTGAAATTCTGCATGACGTATCCTTTGTAAAACGCAAAACCCTCGGTGAAGAGAGCCTCGGAGAACCAGACTTTCGCGAATGTGTTTAAAAGCCTTTTGTCGTAGTCGTCGGTAACTCTGCCTCCATACTGTACCTCACCTAACATGTATCTGTAAAACAGACGAAGTATGGATCATTTTTTACTCAGCCGCAAGCAACTGATTAATGATCAATGATTATCATTAGTATCAATTGCGAATGTAGAATCTACCTACATAAATGATATATCATATATTTTATTTTATAATTTTTAAAATAATTTATACATTGCATGGGGTATGGCAAAAAATTTGATCGAATTTACGTTTACCGAACAGTCGGCCAGCTTATTCCTCGTTTGGGATCGTAGTCATTGAGATGATTGTTCATAAACATACACGAGGCTAACCAGTCGGCAGAATTGAATTCGTAAGGTATGTTCCAGCCCAAAGGTCCGAACTTTCGACGTTCCTGAACGACAGTGTGAAGAAACGAGACTCCATAGATCAGAGGAATGTACTGAACGGCGTCGCACTGATCGAGCATTTCCTGATTCATTCCGCTGTAAGTGGCTAGAAGTCCGGCTCGGACACCTGCGAAAACATTTACACTGCGGTGTAATTAATGCTCTTTTTATTCCGTGGATAAAAAAAGAAACAATGTTACCCTGCGGCGGTTCGTATGTGAACTTGATCGACATCTGCAGCAACGATATCGGAAAATCATTGTGCGGCTCCGTCGTTATCCACACCCGGAAATCCGGATGCGGGGCCTCCATGTCGAGAATGAAATTCGCCAGTTCGCTCATGTATTCCAGGCCCAAATGGCAATTTTGGCACAATGCCCAGTACCCCTGCACGTTAGTGTTTATCGACAGGAATTTGGTTTTTAGTATCGATCTTAGTGCGACTAAACGGTAGCTCAAACTTTTAACAAATTTTCTACCTCAGTTTTAGCACTGTTCAACAACTTTCGAGCGTGAACCTCTTGTCCCTGTCCCATGGATATGCTTTTGCACAATATTTCCATTTTCTTGGCTAATTGCTCGATGCTCGGTGTCGGATCGGAGCCCATGCTCAGAAAACATATCATCGGTGTGTTTGGCCTGGACTCCGCGTGCATCGAATCCAAAAGCGTTATAACCGGCTCGGCGTATTTCGGTCCGAGTGAACTGGCGATGTATTTTCGTGACTGGGATAGAGCTCGGTCTATGCACCATGCCCTGAATCACAGATAAGCAAATAATATTTTAAAAGGACATCATTGAATTTTTCTTTTTTGCTTCCTCATAAAGGAGCTTTGTTTTCATGAAAAAAAAAAATTCGAGATTTTAATGACGTGTTCAGAATGTTCCAAAACATCGAAAAATCATTAAAAAAAAAAGTGCATGCGTGTGTCCGTACGTGCGTGAGGGCGTGCGTGCACGCGTGTCACTTCAGAAGGGCTGAAATCGCAGAAACATGAAATTGCAGAAACATTGACTATTAACCACACATGCTGTCTGTGAAATTTCAGCTTGATCGGTCGAGGCGTTGTCGCACGCACGCACACACACATATACATCCGGACATTTTTTCTAAATGTGATTTTTCGATGTTTTGGAACATTCTGGGCACGTTTTTATTAAAATCTCGAAAAAAATATTTTTCACCATAACAAAGCTTCCTCCATGAGGAAGCAATATTAATATTTTTATTATTATATAAATATACTTTACCTGATTATCAGTAATCTTCTGAAGGTATCCAAGCTATTGTATCCATCGGGTATAGGTTCTTCTTCGGGGGCGTCTTTGTCGAACCAAAACTTCCAAACTTTCTCGGAAGCTTCGACCTGTCCTGTGATATACTGAAACTGCCTGAGGGCTGAGAGGGCCACCAAATTCAGCCACGTAATGTCGGTGATCCATTTGCATGGCTTAGCTTTCACGGCGTTAAGATTGAGGGCTGCACCTCCCTTGATAAAGTACTGAAACTCCTCGTGGGTTATCGATCCCCTCTGAAGATCTATCTTGAGCGTCATCAGCAGTATAAACATGTACTTGTGATTCTCGTACAAGCCTCTCGCTTTGTATCTGTACACCTCCAATGTCAGATACTCGATTATGAAATTTATTCTCTTCTGATTCACCGGACTCTTCTCCGATCTATCGGGGAGAGTTAAATTTTGTCATCATTTGTTATTGCGTGTATTGTAGAGATTGATCTAATCGGTATATTTTTTTTACTCGAAATCAGTTAAATTTTGCTGCTGCAGAAGTTTGAATAAGAGATCAGATTTCGCATTTGTATATTGTCTATTGTCTTGTATTGAGGTCTCGTTGATGTCGCGTTTAGGTCATGTCGAGATCCCGTCGAGGTAACGCTGGGGTCGCACTGTTATCAAATCATTAACTAATGAAAAAAATCACCTAGCCATGGATATGTCGAAACGTTCCAAGAACTGCACCAACGAAGTTTGATACATGCAGTTAACTTGCGCCATGTCGCAAACCAAGAAATAAAGAACGCTTCCTCGGGTGGCAACGGGACGAAATTCTTCGCGCGCAGCGTTGATTTTTATTTCGGTTTCTCTTGCGATGGTGAGTTTCTCATTGACGTCGGCAGCCGTTTTTTTAGTGATGTTGAGCACGGACATCAATTCAACGTCCTCGATCAGCGGTCCCTTAAGATTGAAAAAAAAAAGTAATTTCCATCGAGCGTCGATACCATAAAAATTTACGAACTCATGTAAGTTTCTCGTGCTGATTGTTACCGACCTGCACTGTCGTCAATTTGTGCAGCAGATTAGCCTCGAGTTCCTTGATCTGCCGTTTGTTCGTCGTCACATCGGTGATCAATTGAGTTCTTTCCGTTTCCAGTTCTCTCTTCTCCGTTAGAATAACGCGACCGAGAAGTTGATCTTCCAGACCTGGAAAAAAAAATTAAAAATTATGTAATCGAAGACAGTACCAAAGGCGGTCGAATCTTAATTGTGAGAACCTTTCATCGTCACGGTAAAGTCGATAATCGAAGTACGAGCAAAGATCTCTGGAGTATAAGATGGATTCGGTAACTTTGTAGTCATGTACAGCCTGAAGTCCTTGTTTACGTCCACTTCTTTGTCGCCCAGTTTTACCTGCATTTTTTTACAAAAATAATATAAACAGAATCGTGAGGGCTAAACGTGAAAAGGATTTGCGGCAACATATTTTACTAAAGCGCGATCACAACCTTTAATGACGTTCCAATTTTTATGAAATTCTTCTCCAACAGATTGTCCAGAACCGGATCCAACTCCTCGGCAACGTCCTCGATCAACATCGGACGACCCATCGATATGCAATCTTCGAGGTGATTCCTGAAGTACTTGTGGCCCAGGAGAGTCAACTGTTGATCGGACGAAGAGTAGGTTTTTAGACTGCTCGGATTCACGCAACAATTTCGGGAGAACGCGGGTCAAAGCCCTCACCGAACACAATGTTTTAACAGTGATGTAACATTTACCTGTAAATCGAATTCCTTCTCTTTGTTTTTGATCCATGTTTTTCCCTGTAGCTGAGGGTCGATCAGAAGCGGATATCGCGTGGCTTTCGTGACTATGATGCCATTTTGAGTCGACAGCTCGTCGTTTGGAAGACCTTGCAGATTCCACTCACCGGTCTGACGCAAAAATTTGCGTAAACAGAGAAACAAAGCGACGTTAGTTGACACAATTTTTTTTTTTTAAGTACAAGAGCTTACCGTCGCCGTGTCCGTGAGCGAATCAATGATACTGATGCTGACGGAAACTGGAATCTTTCGATTCTGAAGAAAGTCGAACCATCTTCTTTGAAGGATGCTGCGAAACTCTTGATTGAAGGGGCCGCAGTAGGATAGAAATCCAGTCAGGATCAATACGTCACCGACGAGACGGTCTATCTCCGATTTGAACATCGCCAATTGATTCGTCCATCTGACTCTCTCGCCGGACAAACCGTCGATCATTGCCGTTGCCGCATCCATCTTCGCTTGGCATGCGTCAGCTTGATCTACCACGATCTATTCGCAAAAAAAAAAAAAAAATTCTCACGCAAGGAAATTGAGGAAAGCTTCGATAACTTAAATGAAATACCAATATTATTATTATTATTATTATTAATTATTTTTATTCATTCAATTTACTTGACGTTCGCTCATGACTCCATCGAACTCCTTCTGAACTTGCTTCAAGTCGTCGTCCTTCTCTTTCAACTTTTGCTCCGCCTCGGCCAAATTGCGATTGGCCTTGTCGTGCTTGCCTTGTTGAACGGCCAAGTTAGCCTGAATAATTTCACCATGTTATCAGTATCTATTTCTCATTAAATTGTCGTAGAGATATATATATATATATTGTCGTATTTTTTTAAATTGTCGTACTTTCAGCGGGAGGACGTCCTTGTTTATTGCGTAGAAGGAAACCATCGCGATGGTCCACTGTATGAGACCGGCAACATTACCGCAAGCCTGTTTAGCCGCCTCGTAAGTGTAGAGATGATAATTAAGATAAGGACGCATCAGATCAACAGTCTCGCCGTTTATGTTGTCTTTTGGAAAATTTTGCAGGTTGTGAAGAAACCTCGTATCGGCCATGACCTAAAATGATCGATCACGGTAATACGTGTTGAATGCGGACCGGTTCGTATATCATTGATTTACATACTAATCGCGGTGGGCCATTTTCACCACTTGTACTTCATAGATATAAAATTAATTATACTATATTTGCGTCTCGTACCTTCAACGCCTCGGACCACGTCGCGGTTAAAAACTGACGCTCCAGATCGGGTTTCACGGGGTCCAGTTTTTTGGCGAACAAAATGATTACGCAATCCATTATGAGGGTGATGAGGAACGGCGGCTTGCCGAGTTTTCGCACGGTAGATATGTCGGCAGCTTTGATAGTCTGTGATCGTAAACATTTTATACACGAAATCATACAATTTATGTATATATTTTATTATTATGGGTTTTTTTTTTAAATTTGTGCAATTAAAAAATTGCATACCAGCAATGCCCGTTCAGCCTCCAATAGGGCAGGTTCGGCCGCTATCAGCTTCTCCTCCGCGAAACTCTTCTCTTTGGATATTATCTTCAGCAAAGCTTCGGCCTCGTCTTTAGACTTTTGTACGGTTTCCTTGACTGCCTCGGCTTCGCGTTTTTTCTCATTGACTGTTACGAGAATCTGTAACGTTGATAGTCTCGAGTCAACTCAATGATTTCCTTCATCGTTGGATAATGATAATTCATAATTCATTAATAAATTACCGCTTCGACTTGAACATTTTTCACCGCAATCTCCGCTTGATTAGTTGCCAGAACTTTGCGTAATTCGTCGACCTGAGCAGCGGCGTCTACCAACTTACTAAGGCCGCTGCTCATTCGAAAGGCGAGCGTGTTTATTTCGTCCAAACGCTGCTTGTAGATCGTCTTGTACCCGTCGATAAACGACAAGAAAGACTTGGGCGTTACGTACGATGGTCGACGGAATCTGACATAGCAGACAAAAAAGTGTTTTAAACATTTTTTTAAGCGAAGAGGAATAGGGAGCAAAACGGACTATCTTTAAAAATGTTTGCGGGACAAAGAAGTCTCATCTCGACTGGGGAACGCCGGTCCGTTTTGCCCCGACTTTCTATTCTCCCCGCGTTCCCCTACCTATCGTAATAATCAACGCAGGTATCGTTGACGTCGTCCTGCACATCCCCCATGACTTGGATCAACTGCTCTTTTATCTCGTTAGTGCAGATGACCTTGTAATTTCCCAAAAAGTGTTCGCTGACCGCGGACAGAGCGTCCTTGGGCCATCGGGTGAACCAATTCATCGTACAGCCCGATATAAGCCCTGGAAACTTGAGAGATCTCGATCTGAACTTTTCTCCAACCTGAAAAAATGTAAAAAAAAATTGGTTCTTAATAATTGATTCATATTTTTTGTTAAAAAAAAAAAAACTGTTCCCGATAACTTATGGAATTTTAAGCTGGGGTATCACTCCACCAACCCTGCGATATTTGTACCTGAAGATCTAAGATATGTAAAAAAAACATACGGGTGAAATCCGCGTACGAGCTTAAAAGCTTTTGCGGACAACAAATTCAATGTATGTAAAATAGTTTGTACTTAATCAATTAATAATAATAAATGAAATAATAATAGATGAAAAAATGAAATAACACGAAAATTAGGCGTTGAAGGATCTACGAACCGGTGAAAAACAGAGGACTATGTGCAAATAATTTCTCGCTCTGGATATGAAGTAGTCGTAGAGATTGTCCTGAGTGGGTGGCCTCTTGGGATCGTCTTTCTTCATTAGCGGCACGATACTCGTGAGGATCTCGTCGAGTTCGTCTTTAGCGAAGAGATTCGCCACCTCGCCGACGCTCAGAACATTGTTCAAAAATTCCAGAAAGGCCTCGTCCTTTATCTCGTTGTCGGTGAATATGAACGTCAGACCTTTGTTTCCGGTGCCTGATTCGCGATACAATTTTCGCAAATCATCCATCAGACTGCCGACGTTGTAGCTCCTGAAACATCGAAGTTTTTCGTCATGAGAATGGACCGCAAGTATATTTTTTTTTCATTCTATATGCAATCCCGTTAAGGCGATGAGAGATAGTCTCAGATGGTAACAAAAACTGTAATCAATTGTTCACTTCAGTAATCAATCAAATTGTTAGCGATTTCATCTGAGAGTTGAATAGACGTTTACAATTTTTTTTTCCTCGAAAAGGTTTAGCACCGTTGAGTGAAAATGTATTGCAGTTTTCGTTACCGACTGTGTAACCGGGCCCGTGCAGGGACTCATTTCGTTTTTTATTTGCGTACTTACCTCGTCAAAACTATCTGGAAGAAATTATATCCAGCGATGAAGGAAGAGAGTCTCGTCAAACTCTGCTTCCCGGACCCTCCGACCCCAACGAGCATGGCGTTTCCTCTCGGTACCCCGAGGATCCTCGAAATTCTTATCAAATGGACGAGAGCATCGTGGAAGAACACCAAATCGAGGTTCATACCCCTAACGTACTCGTTGAACTGTTCCATGTTCTGATGAACTTTTGCAATCACAACTTCGTAACTGAAGATAAAATCGGGTTTTGCACCGCACTGTCATTGCGGCTTCAAATTTTGCATTACAATTTTAAAGCTATGCTATTGGAAGCTTCGTTGTGTAATTATTTTTTTGCGCTCTTCCAACTTTATTATGTCACAAAACATGCATCAAAGCGAAGTGAAAGCTCCTCCCTCAACTCCATGCTCAGTCGGTATCAAAAACTGTAATGGACTTTTTTAAAGGGTGCTAACTACGGTCGTCCAATAGCAAATTCGCACATGATGCGCTGAATTCTACACCCTCTAAGAATTTGGTTTCTAAAGATTTTCATTACATTTTTTAATACCGACCTGGGTGTATTAAAATTTTTTTAATACACCCAGAAAAAAAAAAATTTGACGAGTACCCTGTAAGTGAATATTTATTTAATTTAACTAAATATCTACTTACTTTAAAGAAATATTTATCTGCAGGGTACTCGTAAAATAAATGATTTTTCTGGGTGTAAGATTGTTTCGCGGCAGAACATTGGTGCGCCAATTCTCAATAGTTCAGTCTCGATCACCAGATTCGCGTGGTTAATACGTTTTCCGCAATAGATCAGTGAATCAGAATCTACCTCGGTATTTCTTCATAGGTTTTTGGAGCTTCGAGTACAAAATCTTCGGGCTCCAATCCCGTTGGCTCAGGAGGTTCGCGCAGGAAGTTAACGAAATATGTTTCGACCGGTGCGTAGTGATGATAGTCCGGACCCAAAAGAACCTCCGCCGTTTTCTTCATCGTACTTTTGAACCACTCCTTGTCGGGGAAATTGGTAAATCTGCAATGATCGAGTACACTCGTTGATTAGATCATTACGCTTTATCGATATCACGGATCGTTCAATGGAACGGAGACTTGCCGATCGTAAATAACCCGGGTACATTCGTGATCCCAGAGCTTGAGAAGAGTCGTCGGCGAGTCACACTCGTCCCTCTCGATCCTCAATATACCTTCCCAAATTCTCGAAAGATCCCGCAAATTGAAGACGTAGTGAAACTTTGCCGGTGTCGGTAACATCTTCACTTTCGTCTGTTGCCAGAGGACCCTCGTAAGTGGTATCAATTTTGGCAAGAAGTTCACTATCTCTTCGTTAAAGCGACTTTCGCAGAAATAGCCTTGTCCTATCGAGCCTAAAAAAGCCATGAACGTTGGTTGCAAAAAAATGTAATTCATTTTGTTTTTTTTTCACGTTCTTCAACATTGTGTCTACTAAACGCTAAAAATGTCGGGTAAACTCTGACGATTTGGTTTCTCTGAGAAAATTTTAGTGTCCGCGAAGGAATGGTTTACAGTTTTCGTTACCGACCGAGCTTGAATCCGGCTATGAGAGGGAATTACATATCGCCTTGATGCAAAAATTTGTAATCGATCCATTACTGTATTTACTTACTGAAGATAGTGTCCATTGATTTGTTCGATGGCAGAGTACAGTTGAATATGTTGAACTGCCTCTTGAGTCGCGGAGGAATATCGTTTCTTCCGCCACCGGGATGTATCATCGCGGCGAGAAGCATAATGTCTTGGACGTAGGAAAATTCACCGGGCTTGTCCAGCGAGTAGAAACCCTTGTACTCCATCAATTGACGGACGATCTCGTTAGTCACCTGATCTCCCCACTCGTTTATCACCGGCATGTTAATGTCGTCTATGAATACCGACATTTTTCTACCACCGGCCGGCCCGTAGGTACTTCCCACGCGCTTCTCAACGTAACTCTCGAAAACTCGCTGCAACAAAAACAATATCTTTCACGTGGCATTGTTATTCGACGAGTTTATAAAACTTTTTTTACCTGAACCATATTTGGTGTCGAGGCCGACGAAAAATTGAACGATTTGTTCAAATGCAGCTCGGGATCGTGTTTCGACATGGAACTCTTTATCATAACTGTTTTCGCGGTTCCTTGTTCGCCTGGCCGTTAAAATAAAAAATAAATATCTATGTCTATGATATTATTATTGTTGTTATTGGTTTTACAGAGAGTAAGTTACAAACTTATAGTATCTGCATCGTAGCTGTATCGTAGGACGAAACTAAACTGATAGGTTAAATTTTTTTTTTTTCGTAACAAAGTTAAATTTTTTTTACCGATAAGAAGCACTGCCTTTTCTTGCCGAGCGATAACGTCGATGAGAAAAAGCGACCTAGTATTATCGACGTTTGGAACCAATATATTGTAATATTCCAACACGCGATCTTCTGGATATTCGAATACAGGTACCATTTCGTTCCAGTGCACCCAATTGCCTTTGTCGGATACCATATACTCAAAAATCGTTTCGTCCGCCTGATAATTTTCGCATTGCTCGGAATCATATCGCCATTTCATCACGAAGAAAATTAATTTTGTCCGATCGCACTTACGCCATATTTGGGCCAATTGCAGTTCGAAGGATGACCAACGAGAAATTCCTGCAGTGCATTTCTCGCGTCCAATTCGAGAACAGCTCCCAAGCTCCACATTAAAGCGAAGAGGAACAATCTTTCCAAATGAATATCCGACTGAATTTCTATTGATAAGAGGGAAGCAGTAAGCTTAGAAAATTTGACCTACTTAATGCTCCAATAGTAAATTATTAAATCTAAATGAAAAAAGAGTTTAGTATATTGACAATGGTAAATGAATTAGTAAAATAGAAAAGTAAAAAAAAGTAATCACCGCAATAATACCTTAAAAGGTAATGTAGAAAAAAAGAAAAGAATTCATGACGTAAAATAAGTGACTCGAACGTACTCGCATCCGAATCCATGGCCAACAGTCCAATCAACAGATCGATGCACTGTCTTATGTAAATCGCTTCCAGTAGGGCCATTTTCGCCACGAGCTTTGTCTGAACGAACGTGTGAGCGTCACCGTATATCGCGTAGAACCATTTCCTCAGAACCTCGGCTTCGTGAGCAGAGCGCTTTTGGAGCCAACCCTAACAGGTGATTTTTTTTCAAATTTTTCGCCCAAGCTTTGTTTTTTTTCGCCCAAGCTTTGTATTGAATTTTGTACAAAAATTTAATTTTGTGGATTTTTAAGAACTCACTTCCAAAATCGGTTGCCAATTGAGCACTGAAGCACTGATGAATACCATTCCCATGCGTGAAACCGTTGCAGGCGATGCGTTATCTATGTTGTCGGGCTCGAATACCAATTTGCTGTTCGCCGCCATGATGATTCGATCACCGTTGGCTAGCGTCAAAGTCTTGTTGTCGTCGAGGACGGAGTTTAAATTTTCGATCCACACGGCATCAACGGGACCATCGAGAACGATCCACAAGTGTTCCCCCTTCTTCATTTGCGTAGATCTACGCCAGAGAGTCGAAAATATTCCGTCCGTCCAGTCGTTTGTTGCCACGTCGAGCCTGCCAAACATTTGGGACGCGGTAATGGCCTGGAAAAAAATTTGTTTATTTATTTTCCACTTGACTTCTCTTCGGACAATGGAAGACAATTTGAAGAAGACAAACTTTTGGATTCATCCGGACTTCCTTGTGGGGCGCTCCCATCTCAGTAATGGCTTTCATCAAGGCCCACATGCATCGTGATTTACCGGAACCCGTTGGTCCGAGTACCATCAAGCCGTGTCTCACCAGAGAAGTTTCGTACAGCTTGGCAATGAAAAAAAGAAAGAAAGTTAACTATGTAGGGAGGGTCAAATCCAACGCGAGCCCGAGACGCCACCGATGGTGTCATCTTTATCAATTGTTTTACCCCGAATCATTTTAAAGCAATAAAATCAAATAAATTCATGGAGTTCATTGGGAAATACTTACCGGCAAATTCACCGAGTCGCAAGGCCGACCGATGTAGGAATTTGCCGGGGAAGCATCGGACGATGCCAGGTTAATAAACTCAATATTGCACAGACCAATATTGCAGAGCGAGTATCGGACGATGGCCGATTCTCGATGTTGTCATATAGGAAGTAAAACAAAATTGCAGACGTATTAATTTGCACCTCGCGGATCGCGAACGGGTAATTGACAGTCTGAACTCGACTGGAGAACCGAGAGGTTGGTCTCAGAGTTAGGCTCATGTTCAAAGAAATCGACGAATGTATTAAGAAATATTGGCAACGAACAAATTAACTATTTTTCTTTGAATAAACTTGTTATTTAGTTTGTATAACACAAACTTGAGTTTCACTCTTAATTTGGCAACGATCCCAAATAACTTAAAAATTATATTTTTGTAACTCATGCATGAAAAGTGCTGCTCTTCATGCATGAGTTACAAAAATACGGGAATTTCAAAACGGGTATTCGTCGAAGGCAACTAACTTGGACTGTCTTTAAATTCCAGGCTGGATGATTGATTATTCCCAATGAAGCCGTAGCGTTCATTATGCCTTTTTGCAGTTCCTTGTATGTCTGGGTGGATAATTTTATTCCCGGAAACATGTCGTCGATCAGTGACAAGAACAGAGGCTCGTCTTCGTCCACCAACTTCGATAGATTCATGTCCCTGAGAGTAAGAAGAAGGGCAAGAAAATTTATCGCTACCACTCGTATTGGCGTCGAGTTCTCCGATCTCATGGAAGACTCCACTCGCCTCAGAACTCTCATGAGTGTAGTTTCTTCCGAGTCACCGGGATGTGCTCGTTTCTGAGCTCCAAGAGTGCGCAAGCAGGACAATATGTTTCTCAGTCCGAAATCATAGTGGACCTGTTTGCTCAATTGCTCCTCGCACAATTTGTAGAGGGTAAAGAATTTCCTTGACAATAGGACATTCTCTTTGAATCCACAGGCGGCTAATTTCACCCTCATTATAATCTGCAGCGATAACAAAAAAATTTCGTGCGATTGCCGACGATCGGTGGAAAGTTGACGATTTTTTACCTGACGATCGGGCACCATCATGGCGACACTTCGGAATTGTATCTTCAAATTCTCCGGCAGTTCCTGGCGACCGGCGTAGCCCGGATTCATCGTGATGAACAGACCGAACTCATAGTCAACGGAATAAGTTTCACCGTCGCTGTGGATAAATTTACTCTCAAGTTAGAAACTATTTTCACAAAAGCTACGCTGGACGTGTACCTGAAGAGAAAGCTACTCTTCTTCTCCTTTCTCGCCGTCAGAACAATGGCTATTTGTTGGGCAGCCACCGACAATACCGGCAAATCAATTCTGTTGAATTCGTCGAAACATCCCCATGCTCCGGCTTGTGCCAAACCCTGAGATCATTGAATACAGTTATTATCGATAGTATTGTGTTTTTATGGAAAAAGTGATAATAGTAGTTTGACGAACCTTGAAGATTCTACCGAGTCCTCGAAAATCCATTTGATCGGAGCAGTTGAAAACGACGACGTACTTGCCTAGAGCTTTTCCCATGTCCTTTGTCGTTTCAGTCTTTCCAGTACCCGCTGGACCGGCCGGAGCACCACCGAAGTTCATCCCTTAAAGATATAATTTTTATTAAAATTTAATCAAAGAGATAATAATAAATAATTAGCACAAAAGTAAGAATTAATTATTATTTATTAATATCAAATGAATTTAATAATAATGAATGATTATTGAATGTAATAACACTTTATTAGAGTCAAATGAAATCGTGAAGAACGACGTACCCATGGCTTGGGCAAGTGTTATGTAACATCTATCGGTGAGTGGTGTAATGGCAAGACGATCGGTGCAGCCCAAAAACTCGTTTTGATAAACGAACGTCACGTCTGTTATCTTAATCGGTACATCTTCGGTCTCTTCGTCGTAGTAAAATCTTGCTTGTTTGAGCCACTCGAAGTCTTGGATGGATCTCACTTTCAGGCGAAACAATTCGTCGAATATGTCTCTGAGGATGAATCATTGACTCGGACGATTTTTCATGAAAAAACAACATTCCCTTGTGGATAGAACAGTACCTTTGATGCACGTGAATCGTTATCAGCGCCTCGTATTTTGCTCTGGCGTACTTGGACAGATCTCTGACCGTGACTTCTATGAGACCGTTCAGCAAATCCAGAAACCACTGATTAGTTTTTTTCATAATCGTCTTGTCTCTCTTAGCGCTGATTATCGCGATTTCAGAGTCTCGAGTCCACAAGACTTGAATGGCTAACAAACCGACCTACGCGATAAAATATTATAATAATATATTATACACCTTATATATATTTTGGAAATATTTTAGTTTGTCCTATTTTGCAAGAATCCAAGGGGTCCCACTAGGGACCGCGCAGGCCCTGATAACTATTCCGTTACCAAGAGCCGGTGAACATCAAAGCTTTCTATGTACGTTTGAACACGTGTTGGTTTAACCATAGCGGCTTTGTTTTTTATACCCATTGGGAACCGAGACTCGAACCGGAAGACCGCGAGCTGTAATTTTTACACGAATTTCGTGTCTTACTACCCGAAACTGGAAAAAGAATCTACCATCAGTGCGGAAAACTGAGTGAGGCTTGGTGAGTTGTGCGCAATAATGCGGTGCACAACAGCGCTAGGGGACTTTTGTTGTGTACAAAAAAACTTATTTGTCAACCGGAAGTGACGACATACCGGAAATCACTTCCGGTCGAAAAATAAGATTTTCGAATCGGAAACGTCGTATTTCCTGTAAATCTTCGGTTTTTACATTCTATAGTTCATAGTTCGGACGCGAAGCATCTGAGCCACAGCAATCTGCTAGTTATATATATTATATAAATAATAGACATAAATTATTACAATAATTTCCCTGGTGAAAATATTTCTCTGAAATGTCTGAAAATTTCACACTTTTCAGAGACCAGCAACACTTTCTCTGTGTGTAAGTATTAGTAATTATCTGTAACAATCACCTGTAAGACGGAGTTGTCGATCAAATTTAATATTTCAGTTTCGGGAGTAGCGAGCTGCTGCAACCCTTGAGAAATAACAGCGCCGACGGATTGCTGGTGCATTTTCAGCAGGGAGTTCAACCAGTTCTCCACTCCTGCCGTGCAGACGACTTCCTTCTCAAAAACGATTTTCTCGTTCTCGCGCGAGTACATGGCGACGATATTTTCGTACTGCTTCTCAGCGAAATCCAACTATTTTTTGGACATAAAATAATGTCGACTCTCACGGCTCGGTCGATAACAAAAACTGTAATCCATTTTTTTTTTTTTTTTTTAATGGTGCTAAACTTTTCTGAGGAATACGCAATTGTTAGCACCTGCTGAACTGTTAGATAAAGAAGCTAATAATTAGTGTCCAGCCCAAAATACTGAAATAAAAACGCGTGAAAATTTCTACTCGGGAATTTTCTCGGAGATTCCCCGTCCGAAGTGGCAAGGATGATTCGAGGCTGATTCAAGGATCGCATCCTTGAATCATCCTGAAACATGCGGCCCAAACCAAGGATGCGAAATTTCGCATCCTTGACAACTTTTGACAGGGTTGTCGATTACCATGTGGAACACCAATCTCTGAGGAAAGAACCGCCTGTGTATGGCCACGTTGTCCGCGGTTTGCCTGTGCACTTGTGCGAAAGCAACACAGTAAGGGGATAAGTCGGCTGCGGACACAACCCGGGGGGGGGGGGGGGGGGGTGTTGTGTAAAAGGGTAAGGACCCCGTACAAGTGGAACACACGTAAATATAGAAAAAAAATGGATTACAGTTTTTGTTACCGACTGAGGCCGTTTAACAGCGCCTGAATTTCATTCGCGAGGAGGAGTAAGTGCGATGCTCGATGAACGAAACGAGGAAGTAAACCTTTGCGACATTGTCGAAGAATCCATCGAGGTACTTCGTTATCGTGTGACAATCGGCAGCCTGACCGAGAATCTCCAGCAAACTTGGATCTGATATGAAGCAGAATCTTGGAAATACAACTCGCTTGGTTTCCAAATAACTGGAAAAAAAAGGGAACGAATATTTTTAGGGAAGTTTGATCGGATGAAGATGATCGATGCGTTGATTGCGCTAAAGTTCCCTGACCCACTGAGCGATTTTTGACAAGATTCCAATTGCTCGAGCAGATGCGGCAAGAATTGTCCCATGGTCTCGTCACCGGTGCAAGTCTCAACGGCATTTAACTTCTCTTTCGCTCGATACATCAATTTCACCCACGATTTATCGATGCTCTGTCCGATTCAATGGACCGATTTAATATACTTCGTTGAGTTGAGGTGCATTCATTGTTTTGAAGATAAGGAAAAATGGGGCAAAACAGACCATTTTTACCAATTCCTTACGGGACACGAAAAAAAAGTTCGATCTCGAATGGACGACAAAGGTCTGTTTTACCCCGATCTCCCCGACTATCGTGACGAACATTAAATTTCTTAGCTTCCGTGGGAAGCTGCCTGGAGATATCGCCACCAATAAACACCGCTTCCAAATAAGCCCATAAATTCTGTACGTTCAGCCATTTCGCCAGAATCTCCGAGGTGTTGCTCAATTTGCTTTGCCACAGTTGAATATCTTTTTTGAACGGTGCGTTGTATCTGAGTAACAAAGTTTTTTAAACAATTTATTTTAAATATTTTGTAGAGTAACCCTAATCAGTAAAAAAAATATTTGTACATTTAACAAACAATTATCGTCCAAAAATGGGCCACCATTTTTTTCCGGGAAATTTTACTTTTTTAACGAAAAATGTGTGGATGTTTCTAGACAAAACATTTTTGTTACATGTACAAACCTTTTCGGCCGTTTAGAATATCACGCATATGTAGGAACCTCTCCAGTGGTAAATCTACGGTTAAATGGAATTTGTTGTTCGCTCACCGATTCGCCATCAACGAACTGATGATCATTAAACTGTCCTCGAGCTGCGCTATTATCTCCGCTGTCTCGGCCCCTTTCAGCTGCAGTTCGCCACGTTGTTTGAAACTCGTAAACTGAAGATTGACTATTGCCCAATCGGCAATTACTTGCTTCAGTTTGCTCTCAATGTCCTTCTCCTTCGTCGCGCTTATGCAAATGTCCTGAGAAGAAAAATTGCCGTTGCGATATATCGAGAGATAATAATCTTATTTCAATAGATAAAAGTATTATATTAAAACATATTGATATTATGTTAATATTACAATATTGGGCTAAAGGACCTCGGTCAATAATGGCCCATTAGCCTGAGGGAAAAGAAACAAAAAATCACACATTTATGCACGCAATACCGTTTAACCATGTATTACTGAGGCGAATAATAGTACATTACAATACTAGTGCGAAATAGTAGGGGAGACCGGGGCGAGATGGGCCCCCAACGCAAATAACGCGGCTACAACGCTGCCGAAAGTATAATCTACTATTGGTCACCCAACTATGATATTTTAATAGGTTTTATAACCCGTCCCAAAAAGAAAATTTTCTGGGGCGAAACGGGCGACCCGTAAATTTTTCAATTTTTTTTGTTTTGGGTACCCCATTTTGCCCCGCTTCCCTATTTTGCGTTTTCTCTGCTTCTCGGAAATGGCCACTTTTCCGCCCGCTTCGCGTGCGTAAAACCGCCATTTTCGCACTTTGTGATGAAAAATTTCGTACATCCCTCGTGCGAAAAACGTTTTTCGCCCTCGTGGAGTAATGTACTATTTCTGACGAGTGTGAGTTTGCAGCACGAGCCGAAGGGAAGGGTTGCAATCTGACGAGTTCAGAAAAAGTTTTTCGCATGAGTATTGTACAAATTTTTATTTCACGAGGTGTAAAAATAAGGGTTTTCGCGAAGCGTGCATAAAACCGTCATTTTTCCACCGTATGATATAAAGCACATTTACTACTAAAATATATGAAATATTACATTAAACGTATATCAAACTACCTGTAATATATTTGTATTAAATAGTTTTTACCTCCACGTCATCCTTGTTCTTCAATAGAGGAGCTTCCATGACGTTGGCAAGTGTGAAAGACTCGGACTCTATGTCGAAAAAATAATTGCACAATTTCGACATTCTCTCCCAGTGACGATCCTTCATCGCTTTGTTAGCCATCAGCTCCAGCAGTGGGCAAGTCTCGTTGAAGTCATCGATCTTTTTCTTCAGATCTATGTAAGCCGGCCAATCTCGCATGACTTTCGGCAATTTTCGGCATCTATAATTTTTTGTCTTCTCAATATCTCGGTTTCGTTTTCAAACGTTAAGATTTTTTTACGAGTGTATTGATGCAAAATCCGCACTTGTTCTGAAACTCCGTTAGCTCTGCGACGATGGTATCGGTATCGACATCCGACCAGGGTATCTCGAAGTAACCGTCGATAGATCGCATAACTTGAAGATAAAGACCGTACAACTTTTGCAACAGATTTATCTCCCTCTTGCGCTGCTCCAGAGCCGGATACTCGGTTAACTCGATGCCGAAGAGGCTCTCGCCGCTGCTGTAAGTTTCGTAGCGTTCCCAAAGGTCCTCGAAACGGGATTGGGCCAGTATAAGTCTGCCAAGAATTTAATTATGCGACTTTGATATTTAGAGTAAATCTGGGTGATACAACCACTTTTTTCTTTATTTTTTCTTTTTCAATTATTCAAAACGAAGTATCTAAAGATACAGCCTTAAAAAACGAATCGAAAATTATTAGTGAGGTTCGATGCAAGGTATCGTAAGGTAGTTCTGTCGCTTGGTATTCATTTCGCATAAGTTCCAGAAAAATGAGATAAAATTGCAAATACTTCTGAATGGTATAAAAATCTGCAAAAGTGCATGCATATTAAAGATACTGACAAGATTAATTTTGAATTTTCTTTTTTATATGGAAAAAAAAACATAAAATTCAAGGCAAATTTTAAAATCTGAAAAAATCATACGTATTCAGAAAAATGAACGAATCATTTTCGGAATAAAAAAAACATAGTTTGCCGGGTAATTTGTTAAACAATTAATTTCTTGTTTAATTTGTTAATAACATTTTGGACTTTTTATTATGCAAAATTAATCTTTTCAGTACCTTTAATATGCATGCATTTTTTCAGATTTTTATATCATCGAGAAGTGTTTGCAATTTTATCTCATTTATCGCGAACTTATGTAAAATGACCACCAAGCGACGGAACTACCTTAAGAGCGTGTGAAATATCGCGTGAAACATATGGAATGCCGTTTAATATCACGTTCGGTAATAAAAACTGTGATGAATTTTATTTTTACCATTAGCGATAAAATGCAAATTCTCACGTGAAGATGCATTGATGTCCTGTCAATGTGAGATTTTGTTTTTAACCGGAAGTTGTTAGCACCGGTGAAAAAAATGCATAACAATTTTTGTTACCGACCGAGCCCGGTTTGGGCAGAGCGGAAGGGATTTCACATCGCCGTAAACGGTGAAAACGGCTGGGCGATTATTCTTGTAGGAAGACATAGCGATCGCCCATAATCACCCAGCCATATCATCCTCAATTCCTAAACAGTTTAATCTTCATACCTTTCGCTCGCTTCCTTCGCCGGTATTCCCTCAACCATCGGCCCGTTGTATTCGAAATCCGTATCGAATTCCGCAACTTCGCTCTTCAGAACCGTGACACCGTCGACGAGTTGCTTCTTCAGTGGTTCTTGCATCTCGCATATCGTCGCTTGAACTTGCTTCGCCTTTTACATCGATGCCATTATTATCGTTGCAGATTTCATTTAGTTATTTTTTTTATTGAAATTCATTTGCTCTTACCGTGAACAGCATGTTGGAAAAATTGTAACGAAGACTGTCGACGGTGTCTTGTTCCTCTTTCAACACTTCGATGTTGTGTTTTCCCATCAACGTGTAAGTCTCCTCGATGAGTATCAATTCCATGTCCATCGATATGAAATCGTCCCTTATCTCACCGAGGCACTTCATCGCCACCCTGACGTCCTCGAGATCCTTGATCTTTCGCGACAGCACTTTGTTCTTGTCGTTTATGTAGTCGGTGATGCGTTTGAGCTTATCCTTGTACGTCGCGGAAAGGGTCGAGCCCAACAATGCTTTCCAGACCTCGGCCTCGACCAGCAATGCCAATTTCAATTTTTCTTTCGCGAAAGTAACGAGGAAGATGAATTATTTGATTCTCTATAATATGTCGATTACAGCCTCTGCTCGTCGCCAATTTTCGTACCCATGTTTATTTCTATCGGCCCAATGACGTGACGATACGGAAGATTCTTTATCTCCGATGCGAGGTTCTCGTACTCGATCATCTTTTCTTTTATTACCTGCGTTATCGGTTCGGAATCGACGAATTCCTTCACCTGCGCCTCTCTGTCCTCGGCCCAGATGAAGGAATATCGGAGGTACGACTGAAGAAAAAAAAAAACAGTATTTAGAATGTTCGGACACAGGAAAAAATTATTATACATGATTCACATAGCGGACAGACGGACGACTGTGAATCATATAAATAACTTTTTTCCTCGGTAAATCGTGATAGGATGAAATCTTGTTTGATATAAATTTACGTTGCCGAGAATCGCTATGTCGTCCTTCAGCATCATAATAGCGCCTTGCAAGCTCATAGAGCTACGAATCACTTCCTTGTGATCGACTATAGTTTGGTGATAATTTTTCAAATCTTCGATATCTGTCCGAGCGATCAAACACACACCCATTCCATAAACTCAAAGCTTCACAGTTTGGTAAGATTTTTTTTGGGTCATCGTTACCGTCGTCGATGTCCATTCCCAGAGAAGTTTTTCTCTTCGGTGTCGGTGAGTAACGTTGACCCCACATTACGACACCCTTGTGAACTTCTATCAAATTGGTTATCACTCTGCCGAAGTGATGCTGCAGCTCCTCGATCGATGGAATTATCACGATATTGGGTATTTGCAAGACGAACTGAGTGAGCATCACCGGTGCTTCGCCACCCTCTATATTTTCGCGTAACAGAACGCTAAAAAAAGCGTGAAAATTGTAATTTTCACATTGTTCACTTGACCCATGCAATTTTTTTTTTTTTTTTTTTTTTTTTACAAATCTTCGCTTCGTATATAAGAATTCTGTCGAACCTGGAAGTACCAACTCTCTTCTTCAGTTGATCGAGCGAGCTCTTGGTACACTTCACCAAAGTCTCGACGAGTTTTGCGTTGAAATAAGCGAACAGCTCCATACAGTCGTTGTGCACTCGTGTTATATTGACTTTTTTGGTCCTATCAACAACGTTGAATCCTGTTTAAGGTTTTGTGTTTGATCAATCGAATTGCAATGAAAAAATGACACGGTATATTATGTATAGGGGAAACCGGGGCGAAACGGGGTCATGGCGCAAAATGGTGACATGAACTGTCATATCGACGTGGGGCAAAATAGGGCACCCAAATTCATCCAATAAATCGATTCATGCACTGAAAGAAATATATTGTACTGGATAGCACACAAATACTACCCAGTAGGATATTTTATATTTCGTATAGAGATAGGACTAATTATTGTAAAGGTAAGAATCTGTATATAGCATTGAGAATATATTGTCCAATACCATCTACAGATAATAGGGGAGAGCGGGGCAAAATGGCACAGCGGGACAAAACGGGATTACCAGGCAAAAGGCAATTATTCAATAACTTTTGGATGGTTGCGATGGTGGTGCGTCGGGCAAAACGGGTTCGAAAATCCGGAAGGATGGTTGGGATAAAATAGGGCATCCAAAAATTATTGGAATACTGAGTTTTGCCCTTACTGTCCCGCTTTACCCCGCTGTGCCATTTTGCCCCGGTCTCCCCTAGTAATTCCAACAATCTCGCATTGCTCACTTCAGTATATCCGTATTGTACTGAAGTTGATATTTTTTTAAAACTCTGTGCATCTCGAATTATGCTATTAAATATCTTGATATAATAATGCATATAATAATTTTTTTTTTTATATCCTTTCATAACCGGTGCCAATACAATTTTGGTGTGAAAAACAATGGATCAATGTTTTCGGTATCGTTGTAGCAGGTTTCATTGATTAGCATCCCCGTTTTGCCCCGGTCTACCCTAATTAGCTGTAAAGTAACGCCGATGGTTTTACCCGACTCGAACGGTCCCTTGTTGAGTTTCGTTTGCGAGCCGACCTGTTTCGTAACTTTTTCCGGATCCAACCAATCGTACTTGACACGCTCCACATCGGGATCCGTTATCAGTCCCAAGCACTTGTTGATTATTGCTATAACAGCTTTTTCCGCAGCGGAAGATTTTATCTCCAATTCTGCGGCAACCGAGGTTCCGAAAGCTTGATTCTCTGCGGCAAATTGACTCGGACTTTGAGCATAATCGAGGAGTTTTATCAACTTCATGTCCGCCAGTGACGTGAACACCTCGTCGACTCTGGCTTCTTTCATGTCTCTAACTTCTTTTGAGAATATCTCAACGTCTTTTATAGTGTTGCTTATTTCTTCGCATACTTCGGGTATCTTCAACGACGCCCACGTTACGACCGACAAGCATGGCTGAAAGGCTATCTCCAGTTTGACGAAAGCTGACTTCATCAAATTCAGGAACAATATTGGAATTGATCGCCTAGACAGGGAGAACGAAGAGGAACATTCAATTTTGGGAGACGAATAAATAAATCATCCATCCGTCGCTCTGTCCGTGCGTTTGTTCGTCTATCGGCTTGAGTGTGCAATTTTGTATCGGCGATTACTCAAATTACCTCATTTCATCGTTTTTCACGACAAGCCTTTTCACTATCTCACAAGACGAGAAGATCTTGTCCTTGCAGAATGTTATTATTTGAATGAAGTCCGGTACGGATAGTCCGAAGCGGGACATGTGCTCCGATTCACCGATTACCTCGGTTATGTAGGGATCGAAGTTTAGAACATATCTGTTGGTCTTTGGATGACGAACCAGAAGTGGAGAGGACAGTGCCAAACGGACCTGAATTAATTGTGTATTTATCATGTCCTATTTGTCAAATTTGAAAGTGGAATATAGATCAAATTTATCCGAAAGTAAATGGTGGATCTTTTTCCGGGGTGCTTTATATTATTTAATTGCGTGTAATTATTCCATAAAGGCCCATAATTGCCAATTTGAGCCCATGTGAGCCTATAAATGTCCATAAATGCCCCTAAATCATCCATAATTACTGTAATAATGTGAGCAATAAAACTTACGATCTCTGCTGAATCGAACCAGGCCTTGTAATATATCCGCTCGTAGTGTACGAAGACACTCACAAGAGCGTTGTAAATCTTGATGCACTTCTGCATTCGTTCGTGCGTGATAACGCGTTCACGAGTTTTATATATATCCATTGAGGCCTCGATGCGTCTGTACAGCTGACGGATCCACATAATTCTCCCGGCAACTGGCGGTATATTGCGCGGTAGGGGAGGGTCCGATCTATCCTCGTTGTATCTGTCTCGTGTCGATTCAATCTCTTGCTGATACATTGGCACGAACTCCAAGTATTTCCGGTCGACGCGCAATCGCTTGAACTTCAATTTTTTGAATCTGAGTAATTTTTCAATCAAGGGATCGATCAAAATACAGTCATTTTCTTTGCCGAATATATACGGAGAGGATTTACATATTAACAGGCCGTAAAAATTAGTTTACTTTTTTTAATCGATAAAAAATAAATCGTATCTATAATCCGATGCGACAGATTGTTCCCGACTGTGTTCTGATCATGTGAAGAAATCCCGAGTTTTTAATATTTAACAATAATTGTGGGAGGTCCATTTTTTAATTTTAAATTACAAACGATTTTTTTAAAAACCATATTAATGAAAATTATTCCCCACCCTTAACATGTTACCTCGCGATTAGCTGCAAGGCTGCGTCGATATTCGGCACGACTGATACGGTCTTTGTGAAGAAATTTCTCAGCTCGATTTCCGTCTCCGCAACGTTTTTCTTGAACTCCGCGTAATCCGGATCAAAGTATGGTTTTCTGTGATCCAGAGGATCATACTTTTGCGACGATATATCCTGAAAGAAACTCGTGAATTTTTGAGTGAAAGCGTCGATTCCTTCGATCGTCGAGCAGTGAAGGATGGAGTAATTCAATGTGATTTCCAGCACGTCGATGAGCTGCCAGTAAAAGAGAAATTGTTCGATGATCCTGTGCATTTTGTATTGTTGATAAGAATATCGATCGATTACGTTGTTCAGTCTCGTCTTGAATGCGTTAAACTTCCCGAAGACGTACATCTCCGAGACCTCGAACGGCTTCTCGTCGGGACATTCGTTCACTTTTTTGCGCATCTCGTTGTAACAATCGTAGTACCGGTCGCATAGCTTTATGCAATCCTGGATCGAAGGAATACCGGGAGATGAAATACGAACGCGAAAAGACACCGACAAAAGGGGGGGCCTTTCCGGTGTAAAACTATATTTCGTTTACCTTCATTCGAGATATTACGGCAAACTTGGCATCGTGCCAAATATTCATCGTACCGTTCTCGGTAAGATACGCTTTGCAGGACAGTATCAACTGATTGGTCATCTAAAAAAAAAAGACGTTACCATCCGCGCGAGCACGTAATTCGACATCCTGTTGCGACGGGCGACTGTAATTTTGCGGTAATTCAACCGATAAAGAAATCGGACGAAAACGTCCAAAAAGTAACTGGTGAAAAACGCAAGCAGCGCCGTATGCGTTATTTTCACGGCGTCTCTGAGGGGTTGTGGTTATCTTACCTAAAAACTACCGCTATTGTAAGCATTCAAAAAACGTTCCAGAATGGGTGTTTTATTATGACTTATAACTATACGCTTACAGTTGATAAACCAGTATAAGGAGCGTTCTGATACAGTTGTTTTACTTGTTACGATCGTAAAATTGTCAAAAGGAGCGTTTTACTTATAACAACCGCGAAACAACCGGTCATTAAACCGCTCGACGAGCGTTCCGGTTGTTGTACTTATTATGTTGCGGTTATAATGAGTACAACAACCGGAGAACTCCTCGACTAGTTGTATTACCTGTTATTTTGCGTTTGTAATAAGTATACTAGTGTTCATGAATGCCTGGGTTTTCTGATTTTTTAATCTTCCTGAAAATCTTGCTCTACGTCTTAACGGGGTCGAAGGATATCGAGCAAGACGTCCAGCAAAACATCCGGCAAGACATCCGGCAAGACATCCGGCAAGACATCCGGCAAGACATCCGGCAAGACATCCGGCAAGACATCCGGCAAGACATCCGGCAAGACATCCGGCAAGACATCCGGCAAGACATCCGGCAAGACATCCAGGCATTCATGAACAGCAGTGTACTACAATCACACCAGAACGTTTCTCGAACACTTAAAATACGGTACACTTCTGGATAACAGTTCGCGACGAACCGATACCAAATCTGGTAAATTAGTGGTTATTTTTTCGCCGATCTCAACCGGTTCTTTTTGTGGTCAATTTGCAGCAGCCTGTCCCGACAGGGCATGCATACAGTGAACGGTGTACGGTACAATCGAGTGACAATCGTGCATACCGCACACGGCATATCGTAAAATTTACGAAAATTTATTGACACGGTATACCAATACCGTAGTTAAAAAAAACTGTAAATTACTTTGACGAAGACAGCAGTGACCATTCTTCTCGTGTTGAAGAATCTAGACGTCGCGTATATCATTCTTATTGCGTACATAAGCGGTGGCAAGTAATCGCCTATTTTCGTCGGATCCAGTCTGTACAATGGCTGAGTGAATCTCTCCAGTGCGTACAAGTACTTCACGTTATCTTGGGACAGTATTTGTACCGTTGTAACATGATTATCGAGACGTTTCCATTTCTACGATTAAACAACAACAAAAATGATGTATCAATCATCAAATTTTTCAGAGCCGAAGAAGATATCCCTGATAGACAAACGGCACGAAACGCAGCACATGACACAATAATTACGGCATGTGCAGCACGTGCCGTAATTATTGTGTCGTGTGCTGCGTTTCGTGCTGCTTTGTCTATCAGGGATAAAGGAGGTCGTGCCTTCACGAGCTTCGATTTGGCTTGAATCAGTAGCTGAATAAACATTTGAGTGTGCGGAGATTTTACGTGCTCGACGATCGACGAGAAACGAGCCAGTAATCTTCTCCAGTAAGTCAACTCCGCGGTAGGTCCAACAGTTTCAGTTTCTCTGCGCAACTGCTGACTCTCGACTATTGCCTGATGGTAGTGCAATAAGACACATTACCCATATAGCACGAAGTATTTGGAAAATATTTCAGAAATATTTTCAATCTTTCAAATATTTCGAAATACGTCCTAAATATATGGAAATAATATTTTTGAATATTCTCCCGAAATATTGCAACGAAACATTTCTAAAATATTTCAGAAATATAGTTAATCTTTCATACATCTGAAATATTTTTGAAATAGTGAAAAAATATTTTGAAATCGAATATTAGCAGATGCGTACTGAACTATGTTCAGAAGGAACGAAAAATAACAAATGCCATGATTCGTGGATATATTTTAATACAGTTTGACTATTTAATGTGTCATAACACTGCATGTTATTGGCACTCTTGAAGGGGCTCACAGAAAACCCATAGATGAAGTGCTGGTGGCAGTACATATGTTTAAAATAATGAACAATATCTACAGCACTAAAATATTAATAATTTCTTGAATATTTCAGAAAGATATCTAATAAATATTTTACCGACATTAAAAAATATTTGTGTAATGTTTCAAAAACATTTTTGCGAAATATTTGTTAAACATTATTTCAATGTAAGATTTATGAGCGGACAAAAGAATATTTTTAATATTTTAGAAATATTTTGTAATATTCGTGAAATATTTTCGATATTTCAAAATAATATTTTCAAAACATGTCTGAAATATTCCCGTGCCATGTGGATAAGGATGACGTGGAACCGATGCAGTCGGTAACGAAAGCAGTAATCGATTTTTTTCAAGGATTTCGTCATACCGGGCTAAGCATAAACGATTTTATTTTCCCCAGAAAAGTTTAACTTTCTTGTAAAAATGGATTACAGTTTTCGTTACCGACAGAGCACAGGAGAGGTTGGGGTAGAGGAGTTTTCGCATCGCTCCAAGAAAGCAATTAATATATTCAAAAAAAAGCTCAAGACATTACTCGTTCCATAGCCTTCATCCAGCTCGTCACGTTCTCCTCTACAGCGCGAAGAACATCTGCATTCTTGGAGTTTATCATAACGCTCTCAGGCTGCGACAAATAATTCGTGTACAGTTCCCAATCGACGTCGAACTTTATGGCTCCTTCGAGGTCTATCTTCGTCACTGGGACAAGTTTACACATTTTACAACAAAACGCTGAAAGCATGAGAGCATGTGAAATTCCACGGTCGGTAATAAAAACTGTCACTAACTTTTCTTTACCGACACTGGTATTTACGGTCAAAGAAAGTCATACGGTCTCACCAGAACTCGACATGTTATCTATCCGATTACGATGGTCCCTCTAGCAACTTGACTAACCGTTGTTTTAAACGAAAAATAACCGTTGAAATAACCGCGAAAATATCCATACGTGCGAGAGCATGACCTCTCGCTTATTGAGCTCTCGCTTATGAGCTTATTTGCGGTTACTGCTGCGGTTATTCTTAACGTTACTCAAACAAAAAAAATGGATATTTTTGCGGTTATTTTAACGGTGCAAAAAGTGACCTGAAACAACGGTAGTTTTTTTCGGTTATTTTTACGGTTGTTAAAGCTACTAGGGCCTTTATTTCGGCGGCCCGTGCAAGCGTTCATGCAAAATTTGATCACCGTTTTCATTGCCGACCGAGTCGAATTTCATATTATCCTAAAGATCTAAATAAGAGAACAGGATATTATTCTCGATTACTGCTGAGAAACTCGCAAAAGTCCTTGAAGTCGCCGATAAAGTTGTTCTTTATCTTCTTTCCAGCTTCGCTCTTGGCCAATTCGCCCCACTGAGTATTGAGCGTTACAGCTGGCTCATTTAGACGCGATATCAGAGCTGATATTCCGGAGAGGGCGCTCTTCGACAGAGGATCGACTTCGGCGTAAGCGTAATACGTTTCCTGAATATTTTCAAAAGTTCTGAGAGTAAAAAAAAAAAAATTATCGAATAACCAATCGTTTCTCCGTACGTTAGAAGAAGATACTCACCTCGAGCAATTGCTTAGCCTCGAAATCAACGTTGGATCGCAATCGATAAACTATAACGCATTTGCCGGAAAATTTCTCGGTTGATCCGTCGGTAATGCAACATCGAGTTATCGACTGTTCCTTCATTTGCGGTGACCAACGACCGGATTCTGTTGAAGATACAAACACAAAAAAATTGGCATGTTGAAACTTACGCATTTCTTCGCATCAACATTTGTGTACCAAACGGCGGTGGTCCCATCGGTTGATAGTAAATTGCAACGGCGTGTCTTCCGCCCTCGATAAAAAAACTACTGAACGTTTGCACGTATTCCTCCTTGTCGATAACTCCTTCCTCCAATATCGCTGGTTCGGTGTTCAGTATGTAAGCCACCATTTCCAGTACGTGACGATGCGTCGTCTTCAGAAGTCCTTGTCTGGTACTTCGATTCTCTTTGTATTTCGCCTAATATATATGTTTATTCGCGGCAGAATATGTAAACGCGAGAATCGCAGTCGCTTCGAGGCGCCTTCAAACGTACACCGTTCACACGCACGCAGGTTCATCGTAACAAAACTGAATCGTACACTTAACGAAATGGCAGACTGCGTTCAAGCTTACACGACGAATTTGTAACAAACGATTTTCTAACATCTTTCAAACCGTACACGGCAAATTTACAACACTTCAAAAAGCTTTCACATTTTAAATGAACACATTCAGAATCTAACAACATTATTTTGTAACAATCGCGAAATGTAACAACTATAAAAGCTTACACGTGAAATTTGTAATGAAGTGTACGATTCAGTTGTGTTACGGTTGAACCTGTGTACGTTTGAACGCTGTACGTTTGGAGGCGCCTCGTCGCTTCTCCTATTTCCGATTTTCCGGGGCTTTATTACAAGACATGAGTCGGCGATGATACGGTGATACGGTGATATAGTTTATTCATAATAGTTTATTCATATGAAAGTGAAACGAACCTCATGTGATAGGTGATAGAATTTGAACGTGCAAGCAATCTGAAGCAATCATTCTGAGAACCTCGGTATAAACGGTATAAACGATGACGAAAAGGTTATCGGAATGATTGCTTCACATTGCTTGCCCGCTCAAATTCTATCACTTATCATATGAGGGCTTTATTACAAGACATGAGTCGGCGATGATACGGTGATACGGTGATATAAGCGCCAACGGCGATAGTGAAAAGTTTATTCATATGAAAGTGAAACGAACCTCTTGTGATAGGTGATAGAATTTGAACGGGCAAGCAATCTGAAGCAATCATTCTGAGAACCTCGGTATAAACGACGACGAAAAGGTTATCAGAATGATTGCTTCAGATTGCTTGCCCGCTCAAATTCTATCACTCATCATATGAGATTATTTTCACTTTTGATATCGACGAACTTTTCATTATCGCCGTTGGCGCTTTCATCAGTGTATCACTCTATCATCGCCGACTCATATCTTGCAAAAAGGCCCCTGGCAGACATAGGGGAGAGCCGGGCAAAATCGAACCCCGGGGCAAAACGGAACTTTACATTCTATTTGAGATGACACTTTTTTTATATCCCGCAAAAAAATGTATAAAAATAATCTATTTTTGCCCCGCTCCGAATACTTTTTGTGAAACAGATTTTTGAATACATACAAGCCGTTCCTTCGTGCTCTCCGTTGGCAATCCGTCCAGAGCACCGATCCTCCGCTTCAACAAATCTTCGATGCGCTGCTCGATCGCAGGCATCGTGTAATCACGCGATTCATAGTACACTTGTAGATGCGACATTATTAAAAAGCAATATTCATAGGCAAATTACCACGTGAAAGAGATCTGTGACATCGTTTTATTGCGTCTGACACAAAAAATACTACTGAATTGAAGTTGGCAAACTCTGTTCGAGGAATTCTCGCTTCAATTGATTCTAGCATTTATCGAGAGGTTTTTTTGTGACAAAAATTTCTAGAATCACACAAGACTTAAACATTTTTATTATTAAATCGTAGTTTATTTTTATCGTCTATTTTAACAACATTGTGAAGCATGCCCTTCATCTTCGATGAATAATAATAATAATATTTGTAATGCACGGACGGTCTTTAACAATGGAGGAAAAAAATAAAATACTCCAACGATGATATATATGGACCGCAGACTAAAAATTCGAATATAATTTATTGATACGATTCTGTTTCTATCTTATTAGCGTGATTATATTAATTAACAACACGGAGACATACTGTACATTAAATTTGATTGACAAAATAATTATAAACGGTTTATAATTTGGGAGGAACACACAATGGAAAACCTCAACGTGAGACAAGATTTTTTTATATGTATATCTTTTTATTGATCTTCTTGTTTTGTTTTGTTTTGCTTTTTATTTTATTTTTCTTCGATCACTTCAAATCACATATTATTACCGATCTCATTACGTTTTATATTCGTGGTTGCCATTCAAGCGGAAGATATATAATGTATGTATTTATAGAGTTATCGGACAAGGTTAAACGACACTTGGTATATTTTTTTCAAGCGGATGTCAACAGACAAAGTGAATTAAAACATTTGCATTTACAGCTGCAGTGTCCAATCGCTTTGACAGTCTTTCGGGTTTGCATGTTTCTTCATTTCTTCACGATGCTGAAAAAAAAGTCGCCCTCGTCCGACTCCCTTGTACATCATTTTTACTCGTAAATCTGTTTTTTCTTTTCGACCCACATAATTGCCCAACAAGCGTTTATATCCGTCGCTTACTTCGATATGAACCTCTGTAAAAGCCGCTCCGTAAAATTGCAATATTGTGCACGAAAAATGTTTATTTCTTCGTTTATTTTTATTTTTCAAATTTGTCCGCGCGATTTCTTTTTCTCATCACGTGACGTACACACATCTATGAAAAAACACCGGAGATCGCGAATACTATTTTTTTTTAAATCCTATTTTTTTAAATATATTTCAATGAAACTCGATTCATTATGCTCATGTATATATAATGCTACATAAACATTGGAATAATAAGATTACAACCTGTACGAAACTTCGCTGCAGAAGCGTATGTGGAAAATTGACAATTGTCACGTCACTCATGACAATCTAAATCTCGTTAATAATTAATACATTGTTATATTAATGTGTATAATATCGATGCAACATCTGCAGGAGGAGATATAATATTATTTCTTCTCATTTTTCTTCTTTATAATTCGTCAGAACATTGTTTGTAAGAATGTGTGTATAATCGAAAAATCTTGTCTGAATATCAGAATATCACTTGCTAAGCTATTATTTATATTTTTCACTCTGACAGGGAAGAAACGCAAGGAATGAAGGAAAAATTCTAATTTTTTTCTTCCTTTCATCTTTATGCTGTGGCTGTTTATGTCGTCTGCGCGTGTCTATGGAGGATATACGAATATACACATAATAACGTAACAGAACATTTTTTTATATACCGTAATATGTATAAATATCGACTACACATTCAACATGGCACCTTAGGCATTGTCTTCATTAATCACGTTCGCAAAGGTCCAAAATTTAAGACGTAATTGATTTTATTTTTATCTGTTCATCGAGTGATTTTGATACAACTTTCGGTGCGTCATCGTTGTGAATGTGTCTAAGGTTACTGCGTTTTGTTTTGTTATTTTTATTTTTTCTTCATTTTTCGTTTTCATTTTCGCCTATACGATTTTATATATCCTGAAATATTCCTGATTGATTATACATCCTTCCCACGCACACATTTCTAAGACTACGAATAAATAGTGATGATTTTTTCGCTTTCATTAACACGAAGGAATATTTATTTAGTCATAACAAACGAAGGAGCGATAATTGGGTCTTTTCAATAGGACTGGCCATCATCACCCATTTAAGGTAACTCTAATTTTACGCGTGCATATATTTCGCGATTCGTTTTCAAGCGTATTCAAGAGAAAAAAAAATATTAAAAACATTTTTTGCGCCGCGAACCGCTCGAACCTCCCGTTCGGTTATTATACTTAAGATTCCGAGTAAGTTACCTTCAGCTTGTGGCAAAATGTTCGACGAGTACTATTTTTTTTTTTATCAATGATAAAGTTACTAGTCTAGTCGCACGCCTCGCGGGGGGGGGGGGGGGGGGGGCTGGGCATCTTTTCGCGCATGATAAATCCTGACGGGAACAAACAGCCAATTGTGCTCTTGATAATAATATTGTTATTTAATATTTATGCGAGCACCGAAGCCTGTCATGGTACAGTCGAAAACTGTACTGCTGAATAAACGAACCGATGAACAATAAATTTATGGAAAATTGGTCAAATTAAAAGACTAATGCATAACTGTACAATACATGATAATTATATTATGCAGTTCATCGTTATTATTGGTATTGTTGTAACATAGTTTTAAATAAGTATAAAGTATATATGATGATTGGAACTGTCTAGCAACTTCGGGTACTTATGAGTATTTTCCAGACAACTTCGTCGTCCGTGTCTCCTTCCGCTATCTTCGCGTTATTCATTATTTTCTTCTTCTTCTCTTAACCAGAATCAAATCAGCAAACAAAACGAAGATACTCAACAATTTGTACATATCTAACAAATATTCGACGTTGCATGTGATGTTTCGATCTTGCGGCAATAATTTTCTCTTCATTTGTGATACAGTTTTGACCTCTCAGTTCCCTTATTTTCTTCGTTATTGATCTTTCGTTCTCACATCGTACTCAGTGGAATTAGATGCAAACACGAAATTTTACTATTTTTATTTTTATTTTTAGATTTCTTTTTTTTCCTGCCGACGACGTGTCGTTTCAGTGGTTGTTGTATCTTGAAAGGTAGACACAGTTTCAGACGTCTTTATGCTCCTACTGGCGCACCGTGTCGGTTGCTACACTCGTTTTCCTCGTTTTTTTCAATTCTCGGATGGATAGTTGGTCGATTTCGTCGTCCTTGACTACCACTTGGTCGGTCCTGCTGCGGCTGCCCCGACGTTCGTGCCTATGAAGGGATTTGTGACTATCGCCACGTTACAAAAAAAGTTGGTCATTCGAAACTTTGTGCACCTTTTCACATTGTAGATATAATCAGGGTAATTGATAACGTATTCGATCGAAATTTCATGACATTTTAGATCCTCTTAGGCACAAAACAGCTATTTTTTTTTCATCGCGCTATTGATGGCTCATAGCTGCTACTACTACTAAATAATGAGATTACTGACCTCAGAGTTTTGTGAATAAAAAAAATCCCGACACTCAGTAAGTTTTCATGACGTTTCATGAATTTTTCAGAAGCGCGTGAAAGTTTATGACAAATTTAATTGTGAAAACTTTCGCAATTTTTCAGATCGTTGGGAATCCTGCATTAAAAAGTAAGACTACTGCAATCAGCACGATGAGTCCGTCGTACGATTCAACTCATCGACGCCTGGAGGCTCAAATAAAATACGGAAAAATCCATGCGCTCAGTGAATGCCACGAAATTCTAGCATCTATACAAACTACCTATCAGACAAACTGAAAACGATAATACACTATTGGTCAAAATAAAACGATAAAAAAGGAAATAACAGATGTTGTGAATAAAAAAGTTTATTGGAAGGCATTGTACAATGTAGACTGTGCGACACGAAGCGCGTTCCACTCGATTGGATTGGATTAGTAGTGATTAAGTAGATTGATTAAATTAATTAGATTGGAATTAAGCCACAGGTGCAAGAGTTTTTAAAAAAGCTGTCTTCGTAAAAAAATTTGATTTTTTTTTTTTTTTATTCTCGATTTTGAATATCTGTGTACTAGAAACAAATAAAATATCGAAAATTCAACGATCTATTTTATCCAGCTACGTCGCAGGATTTGAGGAATGTAGAAGAGGATCCGCTGAGTGGTCGACGGTGGTGAACGGAGTTCTTTGCTGAGCGGCTGTAGTAAAATAAAAGTGCCGGAATATCAATGAGGAAGAAATTAGCAAAAACGAAAACGTTACTTTGTAGCAATTTTTTATATGTGTATATATATATATGTATATGTATATAGTCAATCGAGATAATCGATTGATGATTGTAAAATCGAATGGAACTTCGGTAAATAATAATTCAGCGTTATATCCAAAGTAACACAACTCAGCGAACGATAAACGTATATCATTAAGTCTACGAGAAAAAAAAAGCGTAACAAACGTTTCGCGAATACTTCCCTCTTCCCTTTAAAAAGCAACAGGTAAATCACAACTCTCTTTTATCAGATAAGACGGCATTTTAACTGATAAAGACCGAACGGAAGCATTATTTTTTTTTTTAGCACAAAAGACGATACACCGGCTTCGCTATAAATCGATTCGGAGACTCTGCATACGTCTCTCTTGTAACTTGCATGAGAACTGTTCATTTTTCGCTCTACTGATTGAAAAAAAAAAACTAACAGCTTTCTTACTACTGTGTTAATATAAATAAATAAAAATCTAGGTACGCCACGGACCGTACCGTAAGATTTTATAGCAAACAAAAAAAAATAATAAAGAAAAATGAAACCAGAGAGATTTTTGTTTTTCACTCAAGGCTGTACACTTCTATTCCTATAGAAATTCGTAGAGGCATTTTGTACGAGAGTGAATATGCATTTCCGCTTCGACAGATATTCCCTGCGCCTCCAGCGAGTTAAACGGATCCGTTCGGCGTGCAGATAACGCTACTCGCTGAAAATCAAACTGACCAGACCTCTATAACAAAATAATCGAGACAAGGCATGCCAAAAGTTGTGCGATAAAGAATTTCCACTATTATTTCTAAGCATTCAATAAGTGTAGCATCGTCCATGGTATATCGGAACTAGATAATTGTGTAGTTTTACATGGTGAAAAATAATACGTCTTACTGGTAACTTCCTACCAAACACGAACTGCAACAATTGCAACATTTTTACGTTCCACAAAAACATTCAACGGTATTGTAACATTATTTTTTTTCTCCAAACTGTGACTACTTTGATCGGGAAATATTTCAGGTTTATGACAAAGTGATCTCATTTTTGACATCACTCGTTACTTCGTGAAATAAAAATGTCGACACCACTGTTGCCAGGTTGTATTCGGTGGGTTTATGTGAAATTATGCTGTGCAAAGTCAAGGGCCTTGAGGTTTCTCCAAGCGGTTGTCGACGATGGAAACAAAAATGAAAATAAGATATAAATAAAAATACTAAAGATACAAGTACACGAAGAATGTCCATATGCGCACGATATCCATTACACTCCGTATATACGACCTATGTACGTTTGGATACGTTAATGTAGGCGCTTGTAATACAATAGTATCAACGACTGTTATGAAATGCGAGCGTCATGCTTCAATCGTGCGATAAGGAATTATCATTCAAGCATACGTATGGGCGATATAACACCGGCTTTACTTCCAAGCAAGTCCAGAACACACTACGTACAGGTAGAAGCCCTTTCTTTTTTTAATTTGACTACGCTAACAGAACTTATGCGATCGCTATTCATTATACACGACCGTAATCCGTATATTCAAAATATCGCTCATCACTCCGTATCTGTTGTTATAATTAATGCTGCTTTTTTTCCTTTCGGAACACCTTTTTGGCGGTTCGACAATTTACAACTTTTATGCAACACACAAGAGAAAAAAAATAAGCGAGCCAAAAAAACGATTGTCGCATTTGTGAGTCACTGGCATTCTCGTTTTGTTCTTAATTCCATTCGCAGTCTTTTATTCATTTCACCTCGTGTCAGTTCGTTGATTGCGGTAATTCGTGAATGACTGAGGCGGTGTCGAGAGTAGGGAGGCTTTTTTTTTTTTTTGCAATCAAGAAGTGAGTTTACCTTCGCCGTACAAGGGACGATCTGCCCCACTCGTCAAGTTGGTACCTTCATTCGGGAACGTGCTTTGCGATGAAGGAGGTGCCGGCATCGCGAATACCGTGGTACCCGGCGCGCCTTGGGCCGCTCCACTCTGGGGTTGCGCGGTCACTGCCTCTTCTTCGCTCTCGTCCTCCTTCAAAAATGATCATTAATTTTTATAAAGTATTTTTTATACAATCGTGCCGGAAAAATATCATAGACGTGTTCCGCACAAAAAAATTATGCTTCTGTTATTAGTTATAACATTAACATATTAATATCGTGTTCGCACTGCTCGCCAAGGTATACAATTTTTTTGACAAGGCAATTTCGATAAGTGTACAGTGAAACATCGATTATCTGGAGGCGGTTTAACCGGGCGACGGGTAATCGAGGTTTTACTGCTGTATTCGAAGAAAGATATATTTGACTGATAACTTGATAAAGAGTGCTGTGCGAACATGCAAGTACAAAGTAAGAACCTTTCTGATTTGTTTCATGCAGATATCGAGGAGTGACGAATTCATTTTTGTTATTAAGTCGTACCACCTGATGACCATCAGCCCGTTGACTTTGAAGAGTTAGAATTGGTATATTTAACTTGGCTAAAATGAATGATCGAGTTACATCGTCCAGTCAATTAAACGAAAGAGCATCGAGCAATGAATCTATTTAGTAAATCGCTCATATCAATGACTCACAGCAATAAAAAAAAAACTTCAATCGCAGCACACACAGAAATAATTAAACGCAACTATGAATTTGAGTAATCAGCGTGGAGTTATGATCTGCTTGGCAATAAATATAAGTACTCTAGTGAACATTTTTCTCATAATTTCTTCGAAATTTTTCCCAATTTTATCGATTTTCGCTTAGAATTTCTCAGAATGTCAGAACATTATCGGGCATCGATTAATAACGATTTATTAATCGATGCCCGATAGACTCTCCGATGAGAGTCTCCTAAACCATTAATTATTCATTATTTCTCCGATTTCCTCACGACAGTTGCTTTCTCATTTTACTTGCAGACGGAGAAAAAAAAAGATTAGCTGGGAGAAAAATTGAGAAATTTTCTCGACTTTTTTCACTTTTTAAAATTTATTCTTAACAGTGTCCAATTTTCCCCGAAGATTTGGGCCGTCAGTCCGTTGACGGTCGGAGAAAATTGGAGAGAAGTCGGAAAAAATGTGTCTTTTGAAATAGTAAATCTGGAAAAAAAATTGGAAAAATTATAAGAAAAAATGTTACCAGGGTAACGATCACCAAATCATCGCAAAGAAAATGTACAGAGCGGTAAATAATAAACAAAAATAATCGCAGCGTAATTAACTGGTAAAACAGAATCACGATGGTCGGAATAACATACCTTGTTGGAACCCCGGGGTTGATTCGTCACAACATCGCCGTCAGGATTCAGGTCCCGCTATAATACAACAACAACGTAAACAAAACTGCTAACCTACATGCGTTCGTAGAATGAGGCTATGATCATGCTTGGCAGTGAAAACGACCCGGCGATCGCAGTTTTTCCCTATTTGATATGGGCTTTTATTTTTCGTCAACGCTCGAACAAATAACTCCTCGATTCTTCTTCATTCGTCGATAATACTAATTAGACCCCATTAATTCGATACGGTTCAGCAATTATCTCGATGGTTGGTAAATCTTAGATTATTTTAGCAAGTATTAAAAATCCAATCTCGTGCAAACGCAATTAAAAAAAAAAAAAAAAAAAAAAACAACAGTGAATAGAAAACCAATATCATAGAAGGATTTTCACACTGGTTCGAAGCAAAAAATTTATGATTGGTCACAAGTGAGTAGAGACAATGCAAAAGTTGCAAAACCATAAAGTGTGCGAGGACGCCGATTTCAGTGCCAAGGATCAACACAGCCAGGATGAATGATCCGTGAGTATATTTGTTCCATGATGTACAAAAATTAATTCGATTAATGAGTTTCACGATGAAATGTAAAATAATATTGATGAATACGAAAATTTGCGTAAAATTTGCATACTGCGGAAGTATTCGATACTCCGATCGACCGAGCGTAGCTTCGACGCTGGTGAAATTTCTTTTCACCGTTCAATCCTCGGGATAGATTTTTTTTAGCCCGGCAAAACAACGGCAACCATACTGTTAAAATCGATCGATTAATTGCCGTCTATTTAAAGGGCGATGCTCGATAGGACGTGCGAATGAATTTGTTGCGAGGTCACTGATTGTTTTCCTGGAGGGCAATGATGTAAAATAAGAACGATTAGAAGATATGAAGAAAAATAATTTAAAAAAATGGAGGATAATTATTGTGAGACGATAAGATGAGACAACGAATGAGAAGCGTGAGTGAGAGCAATCCCACCAAAGACAGGAGGTAACCAGTTACATAATTTTTAGATACTACGAAAGCATTAAAATGTTAACACTGGTGTATCACAAGTGACCTTATTTTTACTCGTGAGATGTAAATTTTACATCGCTATTAGAAAGATTGCATTTGGTGGGATGCAACAAGAATCGCTGAGCGGTGAAAGCGCACAAAACTTTTTTCTTCTCGTCACTAAAAATGCATGACGTTTTTTTTTTTCAAATTCGTCACGATTCATGCAAATCGCTCAAGTGTGAGAAATCAGCTGTGCGAGACTGTCGTGTGATCGAGGCGTAAACAAACGAAACCGTGTTCTATCAACGTTTACTCACCGATAGCGGAAGTGGCACTGCGAAAGATTCTCAGTACTGCTCGATTTAGTGCTAATGTCTTCTAAAGATATTTCTTAGAAGCCAAAAAGATATAAAAATAAAAAGACGAAAAAAGAGGAAAAGGGAAGAAGTAACGGCCGAATCACTGATATCGGAAAAATTACATCCGGTTTGAAATTTTTTTTTGTTCAAACTGAATTTAGCGATTGGCTCGACAGCACGACTTTCGTTGTGGCGTACGAGCGCTGTATAAACAGACTTACCTTTATACTCTAACTAAAACTAATAGAGCACACGAGAGTGTAAAAAAAATGTCATGCTTCGAACACATCCGGATTCGTGTTTCGTTAAATTAGTCTCGTGTCACAAAGAAACTCGGACGATTCACCGAACACACAAACAGCGCATGCAAATCCAACGAATCCTCGATATTCTTAGCGCGTCCGAATTATCGCAGTAGATACACGTTAGTCTATCTCCGCTTATCGAATCAGTGAGCCCACAATAAATTCCTTCATACGGTCGTCGATCTCGATTAGCTTTGCATCTACGACATTACCCAGTTATTTTTCTCGTGAGCTTTTCGAATCTCTCACAGGTAGACCTACGAGAATGCCATCTCACCGCGATATTATCAGCGGCACGTATTTCATACTGAAAGTAAATCGAGTTATGATAAATTGGATAATCACCTGTAAATTGTGATAGAGACCACTGTCCTCGGGCCGTGGCTGCTTCAACTTGCCGCAACACCAATTACAGCAGCAACAGCAGCAGCAGCAACAATAACAGCCGGTCAGAATTCCGCAGACTACGAGGAATGCCTGCGAAAAGATAAACAACTCGTTACGTTGCAGTTTACGGAGGTTTGCCATCGAAATTACTCGTTGTATAAAATATTGTATGAAATATTTTTAAAAAATTGTATGGGCCGTCGAGAATGTACCGAATATCGTCTTACCTTGCACCAGCCAGATGTAACGACGAAGTAGGCATTGACGTTTTCCTCACCAAAGTGATCGGCTACGTACAGACCGAGCGATCCGTAATTGTCGTATATGTTGCGCTTAGTTATGTCCATTAATATCGAATGTGCATGATTTATTTCTTTAAACTGTCGAGGCAACAAGAAAATGCATATTGTTATTAGAACACATATGGATCGTTTAGATTTTGAATATACAATTGAAATGTTCAAACGGGGACAAAATTTTACCCTATCAGCCGCTTCTGGATTGTTAGGATTCTTGTCCGGATGATATTTCAGCGCCAATTTTCTGTAGGTCTTTTTTATGTCCTCTGATGTAGCCGTTTTTGGTATCTCCAACGTCTGGTAGAGGGAATCCCCTGCCGTGCTAAAATAATCCGGAAAATCAGGTATGTACAATGGAAAAAGGAAAATAGTAAATACAAGTTAAAAACATTAATTATCGGGGTGAGGGGTTCGACGATTGGAGGAAAAAAAAAATTTACCAGTTGAAAAAATCGTATAAAAGATCCCGTTCATTGTTCGCAATGGGGTTTTCAATATTTCATGTTGATTTTCCATTACTTTTCAAATTCCATTTTTTCAAATAAATAGTTGAAAAAATTCCACTTTTTTCAGAAATGGAACTCCGACAATTGTCCATAATCGGACGTGGGGGATTTTTTTTACTCGAACACAATGCCTTTATGATCGACCGATCGCAGAGAATCGAACGTGCAATTTTTTTTGCCGATAAAAAAAATGATTTTTATAATTTTCGTAACATCCTCCCCTCGAAAATGTAAGTTTAACGCTAAACATTTCGACTGCACGTAATATTTTAAAAATAGAACGCGCCAATCGTGGCTGAATGATCAATTTCGATGGATGATTCATTTCTCTCGCAATCAGCGCGTTCTGCCACGATCTTATCGGTACCGGCAGTCTGCAACACTAGCTCGCTATATAATACGATAACAAAGCCCCATGCGAGAGGCGGTCTAAAAAAACTGCCCTCCCAATGTTTCCCTCTGACTTTGCAGAAAAAAAAAATAAATAAAAAAAATAATGGATACCCAATAAAATCGATTGAACTCCTTTTCCGATCGTATCCATCTCATTGTCGCAATGGAATAAAAAAAATGAATTTATAATTGCCGCCGCTCGCTCGGCACAACACTGTTAGAATACGTTTGCTCTCGTTGCCATAAATTATTAAACAGGCCGCAGCAATATAACGTAGAAACGACTCTATATCGATTAGTGCGAAATGAAAGCTTGCGGGAACGACTCAATTTGCCGATTCCCGATTAAATAATATTGCTTCGACCGTAACAATTTCGTTAAATGTATACGCCTTTGTTACAGTGCCACTTGCAGTCACGGCCGACTATCGAAAAGTCGAATCGGACCTTTCGTCCATTTGTTTTGATCGCCGTGCGCGGCGTTCTAATCTGATGCAAAAGAAAAGCTTCCCAACAGCTGTTTCTAGGTCAACCTTTGCGAACCGATCGAGCTCGCCCGTACGGTATATAACAATTGATTGAAGTCTTAAAAGTAAAAAAAATTAAAGTTGCAACTCGAGCCCAAAGAGAGCGAGAAAGACCGGACAGGTGAAGAATGAGAATTGCACGGGAGCAATAAACCCGGTGAATGAGATTACACAGTTATAATCGAATAATAAAATAAGCGTGAGTATGCATGTGGGGTGGAGCCAAGCGAAGGCCGGCAGCGGGGCAACATCGTAGACACGATGTACGAAGTTAGAAAAAAGCTGAGCCCCTCTCGCGCCGATTTTTCACATCACCACAAGACTCTGGCACTCTGGCCGCTTATGCCTCGCTCTATGACCGCTAAGGACTAACCTATCGCGGTCGAGAGAAAAATTACTCGAATTTAATTTTATTGGGGCCTCTCCTGCTCGATGATACGATGATATGATAATGATTGGAATAAAAAAAAAGAACAAAATTGATGACGCTACGATCGCCGACATTGCTGTCATTGCTCGAGGTATCGAGTGTCGAGCTCGTTTATAACACAATCGAATATATAAAATACGCTATAAGCGGAGGGAATGGCGTGTTACGAGGGGGTGCGAGAGGGGAAGAAGGAAAAAGACAGGATTTCTTTCGTGTCTAAGGCTCGTTAGGCCGATATAACCTGCCGCTGTTGGGCGTATCTTAAACCCGAACGTCGGCTTTAAATACACACGTCATACCGAGGTACCGCTGTTCAATGTTACTTACGACATTTTTCTCCGGTCCATGGCGTTCTGTGTGTTGTATTTGTTTGTCGTTGAGTTCAATGAGAGTTATGTGCGCGGCTCGACAGTGTAAGCCACTGTGAAACGAGATATATATATCGACGTGTCGCACAATGTAAGTTGCACTGTCGGTTTTGGGCTTTCAAACACAATTTTTTATTTTATTTTCACAACGCGAACATAGTTAGTTCCGATGCCACCGCGGGGATATCGGGGATAATATACTCGAGCCGAAGCACCTGGCTGTCTCGTGTTCGTGGGAATCACTCGTCGTCGTAGCTGCGCGATTCCCGAAAACCGACCGGAGGCGACGGTAGTGTCGATTCAATATTTTAGTTTACAATGTGAACGCGCACTGGCGCTGCTGTCGAATATGTGCCAGACTTTAAATTTGAAAATAGACGAGGGTGAGGGGGGCGAGGGGAGGACTCAAGTAATCTGGCAATCTTGACGGACATCGGTAATACTTTTATTCCAATGTACCGTGTTGAGAAAGATCGTTTTCGATTGTGGTATGGTGGCATCGAGCACAAGTTATCGTGATAACCGTGCCGATCGATTTATCTGCAGCAAAGACTTACCCCCACTCTCGCTTAAACCTCACTCTCTGTCATGGTAGAGCGGGATATATAATTGAGGAAGATGTTTTACTGTGAAATTAGTCTTTGTTATAAAGTATATATTATTTATTATATATTATAGAGATAATTTTCTTTTGTGATCTCAAAAACTGATTAAAACATTTCGTTTATGTGAAAAACCGGATGTTTTTGTTCTCAATGAAAACAAACCTTCCGTGGCGACGAAGCAAAAATATGAAACTCTGGACGTTGTAATGGTACGTTAAGAACATGTGAAACACTATGGAGTGCGAGAGAGATACTATCCAGTGGCGCTCTCGACGGAGCGAGAGAGACACGCTGAGAACGTGTTTCACATGCTCTTAAGCTATGCTTACTTTTATTTCCACGCACTAATATTTGATCCATGAAAACTGATGCTCGAAATATTTAAATTATTTTCTCGCCGATCTCTGAGTCGTCAGCATCTTCCATACAACGTTCAAGCTCTCACCTTAACGTTCCAGCCTCTGCACTCGCCACGTGCAAGCAGCGGCCGTCTTATCGCGCGTAGCAACACTAATAAGCAGCTAGCGGTCCTACTTGCAGGGGGGTCTTTTCTTCCGTTCTTCTCAGTCTCCGAGCTGCTAGACCGTCGCTCTTCTTCGTTCGCTACTTTTGTTCAATAAACCATTCGCATTTAATATTATTCCACCATTTACAATTCATTTACCTATACCCTTGCAGGCAATTGCATGGTGTCAGAAGTGGGATCCAAGGAATAATCGCAATTTTGACGACAAACATACATAAAAAAATGCAAAAAAAAAAAACAAGATTATGATCATTTCATTGTATGGACTCACGCATTCAAATAATTGTAAAAAAAATCATATCTGATGCAGAGCATTGCAAGAGGGGGAGTGCAACGGTCTCGTATTAGCGTAACGAAAGCCAAACTTTCTTTTGTTTTCACGCGATAATATTTTATCCATGGAAACTAAAGCTCGAAATATTTAATCCCGTTTCTCGCTAATCTCTAAACCGTCAGCACGCCAGCCGTCTTATCACACGTGGCAACACTAAGCAGCTACTCTGACGAACCAAGCGACCGTGAAGAGCGACCGAAGAACCGACCCTAAAAGCGACGGTGGTTTGGTGCCAAAAATTAATTACACTAACGACCGCCCAAGCGACCGCTTTGGCGACATTCTTTTTCCTCATTTCGGCAGTGAAGTCGCTTCTTTGATTGTCGACCGAATAAACGACCGTAAAAGCAACCGTCCAGATATAAGCTCCTTGACGATCGGGATGAGCTTTTCTAGACGGTTGCTATCACGGTCGTTTATTCGGTCGCCAATCAAACAAACGACTTCATTGCCGAAACGCGGCAAAAAAATGCGTCGCCAGAGCGGTCGCTTCACCGATCATTAGTGTGGTTAATTTTTGGAACAACACAACCGTCGCTTTTAGGGTCGTTTCTTCGTTCGCTCGGTATGGCAGGGTAGTGCGGCCCTAATTGCAAGGGGCCCTTTGTTCAATTCATCTTAGACTCCCCGAGTTGTAAGACGTTCGCTCTCCTTCATTTACTACTTCCGTTCACATTTAAAATTATTCCGAAATTTACAACTCATTTATATATACCCTGGCAGAGCATCACAACGTAACAATAGCATGGTATGTACAATTTATTATCTTATCGTATATACATTACGCAAATAGATAGCTTAGCGATATAAGTTACAGCGACTCGCAGTATCTATGTATAATATATTCTTGGTGTTTTCCATAACATTTACTTTCAAGCGACTAATTTTGGACTCGCTTCCCCATTTCTCGACGCACATATATACTATATATATAATCGATGCAAATAAAGACTATTGAATAATAATTACATCAAACGCTTTTAACGGCTCCAGCCTCACTGCCCACAGTATCAATCGCTAGTCGTATTATTTGTTCCTCTGTAAAGACGAGCGCGCAGTCTTCAACTTTACACCCGCTTCTCATCAGTTCAGCTCAAACCTCCGACTTTGTAACACGGTACACTCTCCCAAACTGTCCGGCTAATAAAGTAATTGAACATTGAAATATCTCATAGTGAATCATAATGAAAAATGTTCTATTCTCATTGTAGTCATTAAAATTGCCGACACAGTACGTGCAATCGGACGAGTCCCATAATCCTCTCGGTAAATCGTGTGTAAAAGTAAATATAGCAACACTGTACAAGTAAAAACCTCTCGACCTCGCCAAACATTTTTCTATTTTTTTTCTTCACTTTTACAGTGAATCACTGTGACGTTAACGTAGAATATAATATTCAATTGTTCAAGCAATAATAGCGAGTTATAAAGTTTCGGGGAACGATTGAAATCGGCCGACGTTACCAATAACCAAATTACCGGATGCGATGCGAAGACAACTTATGGAACGGTGAGGGACCGGAGATTTTGTTGAATGACACCGCTGCTTAGTACGGGGAAAATGTATCCTTCCGTTTGAAACATTGGGGAAAAAAATTAACACGATTAGTTGCAAGTCCTCCTCTTTGCACTATCGCACAGTCATTTCGCACGCAATGATCGCGCAGTTCGTTCACTATTAAAAAATATTCGTTATTCCGAGAAAAAAATACCGTTGATAAATGGACCTATCGCACACCGAGTTTAAACGGCAAAATGAAATCACTTCATGTTTTGAGATTCTTCGGTGCAATATTTTCATAACAATAACAATTATAATAATTACAAGAAATAAATTCAGTTTTTTTCTTCTACTCTACACTCTACATCGCTTTAGACCGCTTGCTTTTTTTTTACATGGAGTGCCAATTCTTTTTATTCCCTTCGCTTTGGTAAATATTCATTGGACACTGATAACTCGAGCCGGTCTATCGACTTTCTCGCGACCCTTCAAGATATTGCACATCAGTCCCTGCATTAAATGTTACCTCCCTTTCGTTTCAACAGATTTATCCTCAGTGTAATATCAATGGATTATCACATCGGGCATGGACATGATCTTTTCCTTCCTTTCTCCGGAATATCAAGTGGAAAACTATTTTTTATTTTTTTGTTGTTGTTGTTGCATTCCCGAGTGTCCCTTCACTCTTGTGAGGCATCAGCACGAGTCTCAAAGAATTTTCGGCTTCATTACCTTACTCTCCGTTCCGCAATCGACTGATAGGTTGATAAACTTAGTTTTCCGAATCGATATTCGTATCTTGCATTGCACAGCCATGTAGGAGCGTTTCTATTCAAGGTGTTTACTCGTTGTCGATTTAGTCGTCTAACACGTGGAATATCAGTTCGAGAACGGTGTTTGTATCCTGACTGCTTTGCGCAGCTTTGTGGAGAACTTGGATGAGCTCGTTGTCCAAACTGTTCATGTAGATTGGTGGCAATCGTGTACCCTCGCTTCCCGCTTCGTATCCTACCTGCAAGAAACGAAGTAAAGACGTCCTATCAATTAACTGCGATCGTACATACGCATTTTGCATGATACGGATAAAGTGCATGTGAATACCGCAGTCGGTAACGAAAGCTGTAATGCAATTTTTTTTTAAGGTCCTGAAATTTTTACGTGCAGAGGACGTGGGATTTCACTGTAGACCTGAAAGACGCAGTGAAATTCTACTTTTTTCAGACGCCAGGGCTCGGCACCTTTGAAAAATAGCATTACAGTTTTTGTTACCAACTGGGCTTAAGTTTGAGTAGAAATGAGGCAGTGTCAAACGCCCTTAAGGGCATGTGTTACAGACTCAGTCGGTAACAAATCGCCTTCCCTGTTTTCTCCAAAACGATTGATACGACGAGCAAAAGAAAATTAGGTTTTCATACTTATATCTATTGACTACAAAAACCTAATTTGATTTTGGTTGAAGCATCAACCATCACGGAGAAAATAGGGAAAGCGATTTGTTACCATCGGAGCATCGATACGTATGTATCACATGCCCCTTAATGGTCAGCGAATGTATATAAACTTACATTGTCCGGATGGATTGTCGTTCTAACAGCGAGCTTCGTGAGTCCAGCAGTCGCCAAGAGATCCAAGAGTTTCACCAACGCCGCGCACGTCGCTCTCGCTATGCTCTCCGACAATTTGTTTATGTCCACGGGATCGTGGACTCCGGTTGGGTGATCGTCAGACTGTAATAAATTAATTCGGACATTAAATAAACAAATTGAACGATATATGTTTACGTCACTCGCGGCTCAGACAGAACAGGAATCTGATTTCAGCTTCGGCCGAAAGTCAAGCCAGACTTTGGTAAACGTCGAAGAATGTTTTTGTTTTCTTTGTTGAAAAATGCGATATACCTTGATGATGAATACTTCGGTCCAACGGATAAACCTACTCGTGCCCATGTAATCCGTGCCATTGTGAACTCGTATCGACGGTACGCCGTCCATGGCTTTACCGTCTATCGGGCTCTTGACCCTGAAAAGAACGAACATAAATATTAACAAATATCAAAGTTACATTCGAAAATTTCCTCTCCACGATAAGTAGTCGTAACTAACCCTAGATTGAACTGCACATCGTTGTCGACCCACTTGATGTTGACCGTTTCGTCGGGTTCCGGTGCTCCCTGAAGACCACACCCTATTGAGAAATCCTGCATATTTTTTAGTGCCGCCTTAAGAGCCTCCATTTTCTCCGGCATTATTTGAACCATGAGACCATCCTCGACTATACTGGATTTTGCCGAAAGACCCATAGAAGATTTCAGAGCGCCGTTTATGACGACGAAACTCGCGCCGGTAACTGCCCAACAAAAAAAGTCACATGGTAAGACAAACGGACTAAAATTGAGATTGTGAGCCAGGAAAAAAAAGTGCGACGAGGTACTTGTAAGTTGCTACTAAAAGGGCGTTCTTGAATGCAGATCTGCTCAGCTATGCGTTCTTCTATTTGTGACTGTCCACTACTATTGGGTTTTTAAAAATTGCCAACGGTACATCCGGTTTTTTCCGAAGGGATACATTTCGTCCGTTCTGATCACAAACGCACGCTTGCCAGAGCAGATTTGTGTTAAAAGTAAACCCTGAACTAAGCAGACTGGAATTCTAAGATCGCCTATTTCGGTTGTGTATACATGTGAATACATCTCGAATTTTTCTGCATTTGGCCGAACGGAGCAGAGTTGCATTCAAGAACGCACCCTTAGTGTCAAGGAAAGCTCACCCTTTCGCGGTTTGTTGTGAATATTGATAGCCTGAGTCTGATAACTACTCTCGTCGCCGGTGTTAGTTTGTATGCAGACTAGATGAGAATCCGCTTGAACGCTGAAATTCGAGGCAAACGCAAGAACGTGATCGTTGGAATTATTCAGTCCCTTGATAACCTGATCGTAGCGATTTTTTGGAAACAAAACATCGGTCGTTCGATCCTGCATGTGAATCGTAAGACCCCGAACGCCCGGAAGAGTGTATGCGAAGTTACGAAAATCTGCGAGAACTTTCATTATCGTGTGACCGATTTCGAAGTAAACAGCATCGCGAAAACGAACGGACACAAGGGGACAAGGGTAGTAACGATATTCCGCACCGAGACGCAGCACGAGACGGAGGGGGAACACTTTCGCCCATGGAGTTTCCCATCTGAAAAAAAAAAAACATTTCTCTTTTGTTATGCAAACAAGTGTCCAATTATTTCGAAGAACTTGACTTGTGTATTTAATTCTCACCTGTGAACTAAAAGGCCGACGAGGAAAGGGGCCGGCGGAAGAACGATTTTCTGCAAACACTGAAACGTCTGTCGAATAAATAAAAATCCAGCGTGCTCACGGGATCCCAAAAAGTTTCCACCCTGGTGTATCGATACTCCGAGTTCCGTTATCGTATTGCCTGTAAAAAAAAAAAAAAAAAAAAACAACCATAAAATAAAAAACAACACTAAATGGTAAATAAATGTTACCCCTTCGAATGCGGTGGGTTTTATCCGGAGTTACAATCGAATAGCTGAAATTACCTTTTATCGCCTCGACATAAATTTGGTTGATATGAACGAGAAGATCTTTCGGGATTTGCGTTTCGTCGGGTGACGTCTCTACCAATAAGATTATTTCGTCTTGACCCACACAGGCCAATCCCCGCGACGTGATGTTCCAACAGATCCTGTTGACGCAGCAATTGACTAAAAATAATTTTAGAAAAGTAAATGAAACATTAAGCTCCGGTTCTATTAACTTAGATTTTGGTTGAATAGGGCACATGAGACTCACGATTCGTTATTTTAACGTACGCATAGAGATTGCGATTGATCGCGAACATGACTGGTGGCTCGCAATCATTCTTCAACGACTTGTAAAGAGCTGCGGAATCCGTGACTTCGTGGTACGAAATTTCTGAACAGCAATTGAACCAATGTAGAAAAAATCAGCGGCTTTAAATCCGTGACAATATTAGCACGGCCCGGACGGTAACAAAAACTGCAATTACTTTTTTCGCGGCTGCTAACCATTTCCGGTTGAAGACAAAATCTTGCGTGAAGCAGATATCAATTCCCGTTCGCATAAGAATTTTCTTTTGCGAATGAATGGTCAGCGTGGTTAAAAAAAAAAAAATATTGATTACAGTTTCTATTACCGACCGTGGTATCGCACATGTTCTGAATTCCTTCGTAGTTATTTCTTACGGCCTTTGTGTATCGTAACCGTCGGCGGTAGGATGTCTGGATCCTGCGGTATGTAACTGTTCGTGTTTGGATCCAACGGCGGCATATTTTGTCGTTTTGCCGCTCCCGACGACGACGTCTGTCCGGGCGTCGGTGTACGTTTGTTTCCTATCTTTCGATAAGGCGGCTTTAGATCCCAGGAGGTGTCGAGCTCTGTCAGGTCACAGCCAGGCCTTATTCCTGTGTTTTATACGTATAGGTGGGTCAAAAAAAAAAAAAACAGACGGGATGTCGATGCGGATCGGCGACGCGAAATACCGGGATCCCGATCAACGGAGACACACCGGAACCGCGCGCCAAGGCGGATAGGTCCAAAATAAAGAATAACGTTTTTGGATCTTACGAAGGAATAACGAAAATAAAAATCAACGAAACAAAATGTTTTCAAGAAAGTGGGGAAATTTCTCTTAAGTACAATGAAAGCGATTTCTCGTGTCCACGTGAAAAAAAAAAACCCCGTCAAAGTTCGTTCATTGTTTGCACTACTGAATCATTCTGTTTATCAGCATATCTGAAACCGATTTGTCTATCTTATCTTTTTCATATTCGCTCGGAATTGTTATTTTTTTTTTTTTTACGTGGACATAAGATTGAAAAGTAATCGTCAATTGAATACACAAATCGAACTGAATGGTAAGCCTTACATAATACAATCATAAGAAAGTATATATTTAAACAAAAAAGATAATCGCGACTCGTAACTTTGCGTGTGACTCACCGTCGCTGAACATAACGGACTTTTGTCCCTCGGGTCGTTGCTTGGAACTGCCCTCTCGTTTCAATACACCAACGGGTACCATTACCGTCGGCGGAGTAGGCAAACCGCCGGCTAACTGTTGTAAAGGCGGTATTGTTGAACAGTACTCCATCGGGTTATTTGGATTAGGCTGTCTCCCCTATAACCATTTGTCGAATACTCCGAACTCTGGCGATTGGAATGTCTTTTTTTTTCTCGCAAAACGTCACGACAATACGAATCGTGGATTAGCAAAACCGGATGCAAAACTATTGAAACGAAAGAAGAGAAAAAAAAAAAACACGCTTCAAGGATGCATCGCGTATACATTCCCAGCAAAAAGGAAAATCCGGTAAGAATTTTGTACACTTCGCAATGCGATGAAAATCTTTGTAAAATCAACCATACGAGAGGTGCTAAGAACATTGATTCCTCCACAGTTATTAACGAATTACAAAAAAAAAATTGTTTAACGAAATAGGCATTTTTTTTTGTTCATAAATGTGTACAGAAAAATAAAAAAATTCATTTCGCATGAGAAAAGTTCTTCCCCTTTTTTAAGGTTTTCAGACTTCAGTGAGCCATCTAGGGACTATTCTCATCGGTTTTCCCAATTTCTCGCCTGTCAAGTTCGTTACTGTAGTCGCTGTTACTCCCCATAGTGTGTCGCATCTACGCGTGGGCGCAGAGAAACTGCAGAAAACCAGCGCCGATACAGCTGGTCATTCCAACTGAGTCTTGATGTTCGTATTCGGTACTTCGGGTACGAACACCAATCCTCAAAGTTCGACCTCCTGGTGAACGGTTCCAATGCGCCACAGTTAGTGCACGGCTAGGCGGTCACCCATCCAAGTATTGACCGTGAACGATTCTGCTTGACCCTGGGGACCACCGAAGCCGTTCACCAATCGCTCTCGGTTGCATGAGAAAAGTAAAGTTTCCTGATTTATTGGAGGTATTTATTGGCCAACATTGTTTTCAATCAATTTGTTATTAACTTTCCGGTATTATTATCATGTAATATGAGTGTTCTTAACGTCTCTGGTATGGTTGATTTTTTAAAAGGTTTTTATCGCTTCGGGAAGTACTGAAAGGTCTGAGCGAATCGAACTTTCGATTGAGACACTGTACAAGAAGAATCCTTAAGAAGCATTATTTTTTAATAGTGCCAATTTTATTTTCACCAAAATCACGTGCTGTGACGTTCGGATGCTCTATCTTCCGTTGATAAGAAAATGAAGAAATAAAAAATAGGTCGATGCAGGATTTTATTTACAAGTTCCGATGTTTTAGCGAGGCTCGGAAAATAAAGTTTGTACTAGCATGAAGAAACTATTCCCTCGAAAATCTACAACTGGCTTCAAAATAAACCTCATATTATATATAGAATTTTTAAAAAATCGTTCGATCAGCACTTTTCTTTCTTCACCGACTATATGCAAACAAGATTAGGAAACACTACGGAAAAAAAAATTACAAAGCTCAAAATTCATGCTTATATTCGAGATCGTATCAATTCACAAGAGAGGAGGTATTCAACAAGTTGTTACAGGGTAGAAGACTGGGCGGGCGGGTCGCTCTCACATTTTTTTAACACGTTACCAACACGATAATATTTCGGAAATACATCGATAATATTCCTGTGCAATATTTTTTAACGTCTCTAATATTTTTTCACCTGTTCACGATGAAACGAGCAATGAAGTAAAAGAAGATACAGTTAGAAACGTGTTAACTGTGAGCGGCGATAAAAATTAATAAAAATGAGAAATAAGGAACGAGAAATTAATTGAGAAAGCGTTATTTTGCATCGAGGGTAAAGACGTTGTGGTTAATGAACACAATTACCAAGGTACGCTTGGCTAAAAGTGAACAAGAGTTTATTCGTCGCTTTACAAGCCACCGACGACTCAAACTCAACGGAAAACTAAAAAAAAAAAAAAAAACATGCGAAGGGGATGTTCTGTAGTTTCAAACTCAAGCTAAAAAGTGATTGATCTATGACCACATTGCTTTACTGGTAATACAAATAAAATGACAAATTGACTTCGCGCTCGGTTATAAACTGTACGAATAAGATGAGAAATCGTTACCGTATAGTGAGTAACAGTGAACGGGGACACAGATCAAACTCTATCAATCGAATATAATCTATATCGCACGGATAACTCCGTCGATTGGGTAAAATGGCTTACTGCACACGGATAACTCGGAATTGGATATTTTCGTGTGCGTTCAATTTTCTTGTTAATTCCATCGTTCGATAATTTTTGCAAACGCACTATCGCAACGGGTTTCAACATACCTGGGGAGAATTTACGTTGTTCGCCGAGTTGTCTACGTAACTGGAAGACCAATCGCCACTTCCGTGTTCTTGTTCCGCTGAATAAAATATAAAACACATTTGAGTAGTCAATAAAACGAGGTTCATTGTAAAATGAAAATCGAAGATTTCATACCTTTGATTAGTAGTTGATAGCAAGGCCCGCACACGCGCGAATCTATGTTGCCCTGATACTCCAATCTGTACTTCATACTGCAGCATTTGTTGCATAGAACCTGCCGAGAATACAGATTAGGTACATAAAAAAAAAGTATGCATTAAGAGAATCTTCGATGATTTCCGGCCAAAAAGCATGTTCTACATAAGTCCAAAAACCCAAGGGGCTTATTTTTTTTACTGATAAAGACTACCGTCGAACTAACTAAAAATCACGGTTCATCGGAAATTGGTAATAATACCTTATGGTTTAACCGTCCCGCTATAATCGAGGTTTTACCGTAAATATTTTTAAATCGGTCGACGAGCAGCGCTTTACAAATCGACGATACCTTGCCACACGCCCGACAATGATGACGACGCTTGATGACGTTAAACTTAACGTCGCAGAGCATACAATTGGGCGCATCAGCGTCGGGGATCCAGAAAGGCGGTTGTTTGCCCAATATCACACCGGATTCCATCGAAGAATTGTCGGAAGCATCCGGCGACGGATCTCGTGGTTCCTCGGTAGCACTTCCTTCCGTTTCCGGCCGTTCCTGAGTCCCAGGCGTTGCGCCCGGCGATCCTATAATACACAAACAAATATATCATTATTATGGACATTCAGGCGTACAGATGTTTTTTTCAGTCCTTCAGAATAGAAACAGTACCTATCGTCGTATTGTCGTCCATGCTAACCGTTGATACGATGTCGAGGGTTTGCGGTCGGGACGGTTTTTCTTCGACGTCCTCTTCGCTGTTTTGATTGACCTCTTCGCTCTTTCCAAAACCATTCTCCGAGGACATTGGCGCACCGGAAGCTCCACTCTCGTCGATGGAATTGTCAGAAGTTTCGGCGGTGTTATTTACAACGGCAATATTAGATTCCACCTCCTCCAGTGTAGCGCGATTGACCTTCGATGCTTCCTTATCAGTTTCGAATTCCGGCGGCGCTTCCGCCTTTTCGTCGCCACGGCATTCAAGGTGAACGCCGTCGGCCTTATTTTCTCGCGATTCCGTCGTTCTACTCGGCAAATCGTTAACGGTTGCATTATTCTCCGAGACGGATGCCTGATTAATATCTTGAGAATTATTTTCAATGGGCTCTACGGTGCTTACGGTCGTGTCGTCGGCAGGCAAACTTCGCTCGACGCATCCACGGGCTTCCGTTCCCGTCTGTGACTCCGTATCGCTTATTTCTTCGGACGATCTTTCGTTCCTATCGCCCAATTTTTTACTTCTTCTTTCCCTTACCCTGGCCTCGGAAATAGTTCGCGCAGGTGCGTGAGACTTTTCCGGGCCCTTCTTTTCTAAAAAATCGCCGGATCTCGGGTCGACGGCGCCACCGGACGGTCCTTTCTGATTGCTGTAGTCGATTACCGGAAATTTCTTCGCTTTCTCCTGCAGCTTCTCTTCCGACACAGTGGGCAACTCGCCGATCGTCACCGTCTCGAAAATCGGTGCCTCGTTCGCGTCCTCGTCGTCCTCCTCGTGCTTTCTCGACGACAGTATAGCGTGACGCGTTGGTCCATCGTCGCGGGTCGGCTCGTTGTAGGAAATATTTTCGTACATAGCTTTTCCCTCTATCGCTCGCTCTTCGGCCTCGAGATCGGACAGATATTTCTTTAATTCCTCCTCCGAGAGATCGTCAATCGTGCTGAAACCGACTACGGGCTTTCGGTCGTTCATCGATGCGTTGGAATTCAAACTCTTGAATGTCACTTTCTCCGCCCCTACGAGAGTATTTTTAATAATTTTTCTAGCACCCACCGGCTCCGTGCTAACGTCCGAGGTACTCGAATTCTGATCGATGTAGATCCTCTCGTAAGGCCCCTCCTTGCCATCGAAATCCGAAGTTTTAACGTCGAAATCCACATTCTCGTAGACGTGTTTGGCTTCGTCGCGTTCCGAGGATCTGTAAACGGTCTGAGGTTTGCTCATCGTTGAATAGATCTTACGAACGCTCTCCACATCCGTCGGGATATAAACATTCTCGTAAACGTGTTCCACTCTCGAGGCTTGCGAATCCGAGCTCTTCGGGTATGTCAAAGAACCGGAAGTCGAATTCGTTTCACCTACTGCGCCGGATATCGCATCCTTGTCCGACCTTACCGAATCTACGCTCGTCCGTGAATTAACATCAATTACACCGGAAGTAACGCTTACTCCACCGGAAATAATGGAAATTCCACTGGTGTTCAGGCTTATCCCCGAATTGCCGCCGATACCGACGACGCTCGCAACTTCCGGCAAAATCCGCGTATCCCTAACGTCCGTTTTACTGGAGCTCGATACCGTTTCGTACTTTACCGGCAAAAGAATATTTTGGTATCGGGACGACGAGGAGTTGAGAAACTTGTTGACATTAGCGATTTCCTCGATCGTTGACGTTCCCGATTCGTCGCTCGTGTTTTCGTCACCGGAATTCGACGCGACGGAGGCGTTTTCCACGATCTCGAGCGTCCTGTCGTGTTTGCCCGAGACACCGAGAGCGTTGTCGACCTTGGGGTTTCTCGCGTCTCGGTCGACGCTGGAATCGGCCCGATCGACACTCCCGCTAGGCGCGTTTATGTAATCGTTGAGACTGCTGAAGACATTACTCACGCTCGGTTTGGCGTTCGACTGATTGAATTTCTTGTCGTAACTGTTGTGATTCTTTCCCCCGGCGACGTTTTCGTTCTGACGCTTCTGAACAAATTTTTGGGATATGTCATTGCGTATCGTCAACGAAACTGGCTCGCCGTCACGAAAATCCGCGTAACGTTTCTGCTGGACCTTGTCGTCGTGTGTCCTCCCACGATTGTAAAAATCGTTTATCGACTCGGAATTCTCTCGCTTAGACTCAGTTTTTCTGATGTCCAGGGTTTCGTCTATCCTGGATGTCGCTACTGCATTGGACGATTTTTCCTCCGTTCTTCGAGGCTCAGAGTTTTTTGTGGACAAAACATTTCGGTCGACGTACGTGGACGGATCTCCGGCTGGTTGGGTGAAATTCGACGAAGACAGCACACTTCGTTTTACCAGAGACGCCGACATAGGCTTCTCGGCATCCACGCTCGAGGCCACTTGCTCTGCGCAGTCTGAAAATATAAATTTTTAAGAATCGAATGCAGCTCATTTTTGAAAATAGAAAGAAATATTTTCTCTTTTAATATTATTATAATATATGTATGTAATATCAAATAAAATATATATATTTAATATTAACATATTTTATATTTTTATATTTATAATAAACTAGAAACTAGAAAGAGTAGAGCACAAATTTCTACGGATGCCTACAAGATGGGAAGCCCGTTGCAGCGAGAAGACCACGACTACAGGCCGGTATCGACTGAGCTCAAAATTTGAAGTTTACAATCACTCAGGACATTCAACGATCAAAGGCTGCTGTACAAAATATTATCAGGCAAAGTGGACAGATCAACGCTGGCAACTAAACTAAGGGAGATTGTGCCAATGCGTCCAAGGAGGACGCAAATTATGTTCCGAACACCAACTATCCGAATTGGGCTCACAGACAGATCGGCGCACTATCGTTTAACCATTGTGGCGAACAGGCTCAACTTGTCTCATCTGTTGGCCGGTCCAGAAAAAGTATATAGCGTTAACCTTTGGAGAGAAAGTTCTGAGGTTCGAATGAAAGGACAAAAATGTTGTTCTTCCCGTCAAAGAAAAGGAAATATAAATAAAAGGAAAATAAATAGATATATTATGATGTTATTAAGATTACACATGCTCTATTCTTGGTTAAATTTTGTATTTTTATCTGAACTGTAAAATTGAAAATGTAAAAGGGTTCGTCCCGTAAATAAATAAATAAATAAATAAATAATATACGTTCTAGCTTTTTATCTTTTTTTTCTTTTTTTTACATAAGGCAGAAATATTTCATTTCCGGTGCAGTCAGCGAATGCCCGTCGAATTCCTGTATTTGCATTCCCCAACTGCGTCCAAGACACTTTCTTGACCTATAAAATTATTTTCTGATTTTTGCAGATCAACAACTTTTCGGTCAGGGTTTTTTTTTTTTCGCAAAATTTCAAGTGCTCTTCACCGATGAGACATTACCTTCGTTGAATTCGAATTCGTCCAGGACTTTGTCGAGATCGACGGCGAACTTCTCCATCGCGTCGAGTGATGTGTACGTCCGAAACGTCAAACTTTTTTTTTTTTTTTCACGAAACTCTCACGGAGTTTAATGCGTCGAGCGATTTATCACATCGAACGATAGTTTCGTGTTTCGTGTCCAGGCTTGTCGCTCTCTCAATCTCCTTCGGAGCGCAAGGTGTTGCGGGACCGTGACGGGAGAACGGGATCTCTTCGTCGAGTTCAAAGAAACGTCATTCTTTTTTTTTCACCTCCTTCGAGTTCGATAATTACACAGGTGTTCGAAACGCCCGTGAATACGTTTGTTCCACCGGATCGCAATTCCTCAAAAAATTCCCAACAATTGTTACGATCCTTAAACATCGACGATACTCACTGAGTTTACAAACTTTTACATAAACGTCATATTTTCTTTTCTTTTTCTCCGTTGAGGTTGGATAACGAGCACTGGAAGACTATTACTACTACTACTAGCGTAGTAAGTAAGACACGACGATATGTGACAAAGTGTTTTACATTTCGGGATTTTATAATTGCACGAATTTCGCCAAGTTTTTTACTGATAAGCCGGGAGACTAGAGGATCCGTGCAAATATCTCATAGCGAGACACGTCGATTTCAATTCGTTTTTTTTTTTCTTTTTATAAACACAAGATTTTCGTTCAACTGCGAAACGGAATGGCGAGTGCACTCGACGTACTGATGTAGTACTCGGGGATGGCGATAGAGTCGGTTCCAGCCGATACGCGCATGGCTCGAAATGACATACGCACCTCAGGGAGTGGGGAGATGAGGGGAAAAAGAGATAAAGTAGGAGATCGTAAACATCGATAATCGAGGGTAAGTTTCTCAACATTATAGCTCGAAATCGCTCGTAGCTTCTGTGGATCCTTCGCTATGGGGCTTTGAGCCACTTGGAGGTCGAAAAAGTTCGGATTTGTCGGTAAATTTTGTTGGACGCTATTATTTACCGGTAAAGTAACCGCGACTGCATGAATAGAGTTGTTTTAGCAATTTTTTTATAAATCCCATTAGATTCCGATAATCTCTTAAGCTTTCGTAATTAACTTCTTGGGATGATAAATTGGAGACAGTTGTTACGTTAATTACACGAACAAAGTTGTATGCATTTTATTCGTCGACTTTATATTCATTACTTTAAGGCATACTACCGGCTACTGATAACGTGCCAACAGCGTAACTAGCTAACAGTGCATAGAGCGGCGACAGCTCTTTCAGCTAAATATTTAGAAAAAACGAAAGATTTATCATCTCCATGTTGCTAACAACTTGCAGCCAATATTGAAATGCGACCCGAACAGAGTGAACTTAGCCCATAGCGAATTCACCACCACATGTAAATCGACGAAGTGGGGCAATTGTTCCGCGAGAGACTCAGACCTATCGTAAATGGCGCTGGTATCGGCGAGGAGGAGAATCGTGTTTCAGGTATTCGCGAAAAGCGAGTTTCGCCGACTGTGACAGGCGCTAACATGCTTCCGTCCTAGTAGCGAACGCACCGTCGAAGGTTGCGTACGTGTCCCGTGCGTCAAAGTCGTATATTTCCGTCGCGAGTTTTTACCCTTGCGTCATATACTCTCGATCTATCGTTGTGTTAAGTTATGCCCGGAGACAATTAACGTATAATCGAGTGACGAGTAAATCGAGTGTGACACTTTGTTATTTGTAAAGAGTAAACTATATGCGAGCTCAAGATGGCGAGTTCTTCAGACAATATTCTGCTATTCTGACAGTTACGAGTTACATTACAGAGAAAGCGGAGCGGTGCCGAGAGGACCTAATATAGTCACCCACGCTCTCGCCTCTCCTAATATGTGCATAAAGAACGAGTCGACAAAGGCCTGCGTGTGAATGTTGTTATTTCTTTAACCTACTAACCGTGTGTATCGCGTGCGAGAAAGGTGGAACAAGGGAAACACGCGCAGCGTGCTACTTGCCCCGTCGCGTTTCAGTATTGTTTCTTTTTTTTTTTCATCTTTGAAGATTCGAATGGATATTCGACCGTTCGGTACGTATATACATGGAATACATCAGTTGCGAAGTTAACGAAATAAACATGACAATTCGTCACCCGATTGGATACAAACAAGTCACTGCAATAGCAACGAAAAATCATTGAAACACAACAATGCTTCACTTCTGGGCGAGAAATGTAACAAACGCGTCTCGTCACACGCAGATGGATCTCATTGCATTTGCATTTGTTCATTACATGTATCAACTCTGAATAAACGAGACATAAAATATGGCTCATGGTCAATGATCAAAAATATACATAAAACAGACATCACTTAAACTAATATTTCTTTATTTATTGGATGGGGTAAACATTTTTTTTTTTCATCGGTATTATCTGACAGGAATAATAATGATAATAATAAAATATAGAAAAAAGCAATGAGCGAACGAATTAACATGAACAATGTAGTAATGCAATCGATTGTAACGTGATGATACATCGGGTTTTGAAACACGCTGTACATAACCTTGTACGACAGTGTGAAACAAATGTGTGTCAAACAAACATCGAACACGAGCGTACGATCGTTCCGCGAGCGATAAAAGGCGCGCATGTAAACACACCAGAGTCGTAAAACTTACCGACTCTGGTGCACCGGTCTATCGTTCGAGCCGTTAACAATTTTTTTTCTCGCCACACACAGGCTGCATTTTTGCTATCGGGTTTCGACCGAAAACGCGAAACATTGTGGAACAGTCAAGGAAGTTTACAGTACAGGATAGCGAAAATTTAACGACCATTCGCTTAATCCAACCTTGATTAGCTCCGGCAATCGAAAATCACGAGTTTTTCTCGCTTGCAGGCTGCGTCTACAGACTCGATAGCGAAGCTGCAAAGATTTTTTGAGCTACGGGAGGAGGCTTTCCAGAGAGTTGTAAAAACTAAAGGACGGACGATCTAGATGCAGGAATGTCATTGGAAGTATCGAGTCGGAGAGTTGGCAATGTCCGCGGAGACAGCGCAAATGTTGAACTTGTACGATGAATTGGCCGAAGAAAAGAAAGTAGCGATGAACGTTGGGAGTTTCGTGGCCGTGTCTGCACGCAGAGAAAGCGAGCAAGGACTCGCCATGACGACGTAATCATCAAAGTTGGGATTTAAAAAAAAAACGAAAAGGGACTTAAACATGGCGGAAAATTTGTCGAGCGAGGAATATCCGCTTCACAGGTGTATATTCCATGGGGATCTCAAGACGCTGAGCTCTCTCGTCAGAACTTACGATATCGCCGAGAAAGATAAGCAAGGTACGACGGAAAAGAATGTAATCATAAGTAGAATAATCCCACGATGCGATAATCTCCGTGACACATGAAACACACTTTTAAAACATTTTTTTGTTGCAGGGAATACACCATTACACCTAGCAGCGATGTTAGGTCGAAAAGGTTTTTATATTTTTTTTTCTTTATTATATTACATTACATATTGTTAGAAAAAAAACATTGTTTCTTTTACGCAGTTGTATTTTATCTAACATTTTGTTGTTTTGCAGAGTGCGTTCAACTGTTGCTCGCACACGGAGCCCCTGTAAAGGTGAAGAATCTATTTGGCTGGAGCCCTCTGGCAGAAGCTATAAGCTACGGAGACAGACAAACTAGTGAGTAGTAAATTGCATCATTTGCGATGCAGATTCAGATCTTTAGTTTATATATTTATTAACTTGTTTATTTTCTGAATTGAAAAAAAACTTTCTACAATTATTAAGTCTATGGAATTTTTCTCAAGTATATACTTTCATTCGACGTATCATTCTCAAATCAAAATATTAGGGATTAAAGTTGAAAGAGAAAAAATTAAAAAAAAAAACAATCGTACAAATGCGATAGCATTTAGTTCACCTATTTTTAAATTTGCATTCGTAGTAAAACAAATTTGTTCACGGGTTAAAATTTTTTTTCTGCCGCAACATATACTCTAAATGTATAAATTCTGATTGCAGTTTTATCGTTAGTACGTAAATTGAAGCAACAGGCGAGAGAACAGATGGAAGAGAGACGACCGAATTTAGTATCGGCTCTGCGACAGATGGGCGATTTTTACATGGAACTGAAATGGGATTTTCAGAGTTGGGGTAAATTGACTGTTCATGCTTTCCCGGTCTTCGTTGACTGTGCAAAGTTAATTGATGTACATTTGATTGTTTGTTTTTTTAGTTCCACTCGTATCCAGAATTCTTCCGTCGGACATATGCAGGATACACAAAAGCGGTGCGTCGATAAGAATGGACACAACGCTCGTGGATTTCAACGACATGCGATGGGAGAGGGGCGACATATCCTTCATTTTCAACGGCGATCAAAAGCCTGGTAAATCGCTCACCGTCCTCGATAATAAGGCCAAGCTCTATCAGAGGGTTAGATATGAAGTAAGTATTTATCCATTAAAACCGTCCATTCTTCAGGAAGGGGTTCGATCACTTCAAGGAAAAAAGGTGTTCAATTTTCGTCGTTCGCAATTAAAATCGCATAAGAAATTGCACGCGATAGTTGTTCGTAACGGTGTCATGATCATGTAAAAAAACGTAGTTTCGAAAATTTAAAAATTGTAGAGGCAGTTTCATTTTTTTAAAGTACAAAAAAAAAAAAATCATTGTGAAAAAATGGATCTACTCCGGCAATTTGTCACATTCAAACTTGGCGATTTTTTAATACTATCGGAACACTGTTATGAACAATCAATCGCATGGGATTTTTGTACAATTTTCATTGCAGGTAAAAATGAATAAACCTCTTTTTTGATTGAAAATCCTCGAACCTTCCCTTGATTAAGAGTTAATTAATTGTCGAGCCGCTATAAATTAACGACTGATAAAATCGAAGGAGACTGAACTGGAAATCGAAGACGAAGTCGATATCCTCATGTCCAGCGATATAATGGCGGCACAAATGTCGACGAAAGGCATAACGTTTTCCCGAGCGCAGACTGGCTGGATATGGAGAGAAGACAAAAAGGTTTGTCTCTTCAACGAACTGTTTACTTCCCGACTAATTCTGCTCTCATTACACTGACAGTATTTTTTGTACGAAAGGAAATGGTTGGGCCTTTCAACGCCGACTTCTATCAGATAAACGGAATGGTACTGGAGAGCCGAAAGAGGCGCGAGCACCTGAGCGAGGAAGATCTTCAGAAGAACAAGGCTATCATGGAATCTTTGACGAAGGGCAGCTCGCAAGGATTTACGAACGGCGAGGTTGGTTTCCCCATATTACCAAGTGTGTGAAGAAGTAATTGGTATGGAAATGATGATTTTTAGAATTCACAGCCACCGGTGAGAAGAACGTCGTTAAATCCCCCGCCCGATCCCCAAATAACTTGGGAAGAATATCTCGAAGCTCCGGCTGGTGAATGTCCACTTTTGGGTCGAAGTCTCGTGTACAAAGTCGGCCGTAAATCGTTCAAAGCCACGGTGGCTATGAGCCCGGATTTTCCACTGACGGTCGAGATGCTTCTAAACGTTTTGGAAGTGACTGCACCTTTCAAGCACTTCAGCAAGCTTCGACAGTTCGTTCTTATGAAACTGCCGCCAGGTTTTCCGGTTAAGATCGACATACCTATTCTGCCTACGGTCACCGCCAAGATAACGTTTCAAGAATTCGCGTTCAGAAACGATATCGATCCGGACCTATTTCAAGTTCCCTCGGACTATTTTGAGGACCCGATGAGGTGAGTCAAGGTCTCTGATACTCTTTTGTATATATACATACATATATATTCTTTGTGGTTGATTTTCGTATTCCACTCGAGCGAACACTTTCAACGCTGTAGCATATGAGAGCATTACAAAGCCAACTTCGTTAGTCGGCGATTGAATCGATAACTTTATTTTATAATTCTTAGTTAATAAAAATCGTAACAATGTTTTTCGTCCGATAATTAAATTGCGATATGCAACTAATGAATTTCAGAAACTACGGCGCGTATTTGACTATGATGATGGTTCTGCATACAGCGTCGTCAGTTTGAAGATAAGATTTTTCCGATTATAAGCATTTGTTAAATATTAATAACAATAATAATTAACAACGATGCGGCGGACAGTCACTCCGTTTGCGCGACGAGTCGTTTTCCATCTCTCTGAATTGACGGTTTCTCTGATGAATCTTCTCTTAATTCTCTATTCATTCTAATGAAGTTTCTCTTAATTCATCAGGAAAAAAAAATTAAACTTTCGATGAACTTTTCAAAATTTGTATCAGAAGTCCGTAAAAATTTGAGTTAACCCGTAACGAAACTGAGTGACCCAGTCTGACGTATCTCGCGCGATAGTCATGTAAGATCGCGACGTAAAAAAATTAGGACGAGACGTTGTAAGATTTCACGTCACGTTAGATTCCGTCAGTTCGCCTGAACTATCGAGGATAGGATTTAAAAATCCTATCGTCATCGTGACATCGCGTTTATATTAATGCAGCCTGTTCTCATCGCATTTCTAACGCGAATAACTAACAGCGACCATAACGCGGGAGAAAATAATGTGTTAAAAAATTGATACTCTAATAGGATCGCCGCTAAAAGACATCATCACGAGGTCGTTCATTGAATTTCATTAACTGAACACACGATTAACAGAATTAATAATCTCTATGATGCGGCATTCATTCATACTCATAATATTTTTTGTGATCGTTTTAACTTGCAGATTTCCAGACTTATGACGCTAATCGCTCTAACACTAATCGAGGTCAATTATCGGACCGGTTCGGGGCTGCTTTCGCTACAAGGGGATCAAATGGCGCTGGAGTTCTTCCTCGACGTAATCCTTGGCGGTATATATTCCAGTCACTGTGTCCTTTCATTCGAGAAGGAAAAAAAAAAAAGATCGGAAGATGGGCGATCGCCTTTGCAGAACGAGCACCTGTTTCATCCGCGACTCATTGTGCGAAGCGAAAAAAAGGCTAACAGCAGGTTTCTTATTGTTTGAAATATTGACGTAATGTAAAAAAATTCACGAAATAACGATCGCAGAAACGTTTCCGAAGAATCGATTGAAAACCGATGATATTAAATTCATTACCGTTAACGAATGTGATTCACCCGCACCGTGTGTGTAGAATAAACACGAGAAAAACGGTAGATGATTCCTCCGACGCGGTGGAAAGATGATAAAATGGAATTAAAAATAACTTTTAAAAAAGTAAAAGATATTTTGACAAAATACGATTTTACCGGACGATCTTGTGCAACGCACTTAATTTAGTGTTCTCGCACGCTATGAAAAAACAGTACAATCGAACCGTGAATTCGCGGGCCACGAGCTCAGAATACTTGCAAATGAAAAAAAAAATAAAAGAAAATAAACAATTAAAAAAAAAAATTATTTATCTTAACCAGAGGAATTCGGACGGGAGACGCGATTGGAACGTAACTAACACAGTACTTTCTTTCGATAACTCTGTCGGCAAGCTTATCGATAAATGATAATTTTTCAATCAATTTACAAACACACACGCTACGGTTCGATTAACGTTCATCTTCCTGATCGATATATTGTTACAAATCTCAGGTGAACCATTTCACACGGCTACGAGAAAGCCCTATCGTATCTCTATAATACTTTACTATTATATACGATCACTCGTGCTGTCCCCGACTAGCGATCGAACTCGCAGACAAAGTTAAACCAGAAATGAGAAATGAACATAATTTTCTGATGCTAAAAAAAAAAGAGAATAAACGAATTTTAACAAATGTCAAAGCTATTCCGTTATTGTTTTATCCATTGTTTGTACTTTCAACATATTTCACCGCCGTCACCGCTCCAGCAAAAAGGTTGAAGTCGGTAAGGAGCAGTCGCCTTAAGGTCATAACACTTGAAACTCATTCGGGTATTTGAAACCCTGAATAACTCTTCAAATGCGTGCAACACATGAAGCACGGGGGGCTCAGTTCTATTTCCAACCGCATATACATACGTAACGTGTAAGGTCAACGCAGTTTATGAAACATCACCTATAGTGCGTGCCAACTGCGGCTCGCTTCTCCGTGCTCGGCAGTCGAAGGTGCACGGTGCATGTATGATCTATAATCGAGCATCTATGACGTTCGTAACTTGAAAAAGAAAAATCGGTATCAAAAGTTATGCTTTTCAATCGGAATACAAATGTCGCTTCCTTGTGGAGAAAGCTTGTAGTTTTTACGATTCTTTTTTCCGAGATCTTATGCAAAAATGTTCGGAATGTTCCAAAACGTCGAAAGATCGTATTCAGTAAAATGTATGTGTGTGTGTATTCTATACTTCTGGATTGATTGGTAAGGTTCTCAAAGAAACTCGGGTGCGCGTAAACATATTAGCAGGTCGACCGATCGCTACCTCATAATTCTCCTTTACTCGCAAAGTGAGGATGCGAACTAATCACAGAAAATGTTTTTTCGTAGAAAGGAACAAAAATTAAGTGCACAAGAAATCTATGTGAAGAAAGATAAATTTGCATGGTTTTTTCTAGCCGCTGATGTGAATATTAATAACCGTTACCGATCGAAATGCGCGATAATCGTGTATCGTTAAAACTATCGCGAGATGAATATTCTTTGTTCTTGTACGTAATCCTATCGGAGCATCGGAAGATCGTACTTGCAACAGCGAGAGCAAGTGCGCCTCTCTAGCGCCGCTTTTTCTCCTGACCCTACCGAGAATTATAAGATTATACACACACACACACAGTAGTCGTAGGGGAGAGCGACGCGCTGCTGGAGCTACTGCCACTCGATAACCTGTTGCCGGATGCTGCGGCAGGAGCCGAGAGCATGATGGCGGACGATTTACCTGACTGGGCTGACCAGGCGATCCCCTCCTGGTCCCCACTCTCCTCCGCCCCTCAAACCCCCCACCAAGGCATCATCAAGTCCTTCCTATACGCGACTCGTCGCGAACCTGTTGCCTGCTTTCAGCCAGTTTCAACTCGCTTTCGTCCGAGTCTGTCGTAACAGGTACTCCTTTGAATTAGAAAAAAAGAAATCCCTCCCATACCGTCGCCTCGTGCCGACCGATTTTTCGGCGATAAAGTAAAAAAAATATATATATATATAAATTAGCATCCCACGGTTTCGCGCAACGTGCGTCACGCGAAAGTTTCGAGCATCGAGGAATGTCGAGAGTGGTGAGCGCATGACGATTCTGCGTGTGTCTGTCTGTGTCTGTGTGTAGTGTGTTGCCCCGTGAAACTGAGGACGCCGGAATAACTTTGCCTTAGTTGGCAATAGTTTTCGCTCGGACCACGGTGTTTTCGTTGCAAGTGAAATAATGCAAGTTCTCCGAGGTATGCGTAGACGAGTGTAACGAATAATTCTCATTGTTTGTATCCGCAGTTTTTTCGTGGCGGTTAAAAACGGTCGCTCGTTCGTGCGCGTTGTCACGCGGCCGACGGGGGGGGATTAGGAGATTCGACGAAAATTTTTGTGGGATTTTTTGTGCAATTCGTTGTTCAGTGCCGAGGTTATCCGCAGAAGTTCGCCGTTTTTACAAACGGAGTTATAGCAGATTTCGCCTCTTGGATTTTATTCATCATTCATCATCGGAGTCCCGGATTCGTCTCGATTTGCAAGTAAGAACAGCTGCATCGCATTTTTGTTGTGTTTAATGTACCGTGAATCGCTGTAATGTTGCGCCCCGCACCGTAACCGGACGAACGAACGAGCCGAGACTGTGGAAAGCGGGCAACACGAGTTTTAATGTCGCGTGACTAAAAACAATCGCGGTGCAGAATGAAAACAGCGAGTACAATAATAATACGATGAAATTTTAAATTACGGAAAAAAAAACCGTACCCTGACTGAAAAGTTATTGATCCGCAATGAAAAAGCATAAAATAACTTCGCACACTGTGGAAAAGGATAATGCGATTACGAGAATTCAACAGGCGAATATGGATCACAGTACTGGTCAGAGTACGAAAAAATACTTCAAGTACAAAGTGGAAAGTACTTGAAGTATTCCTCAAGTACTTTTCGCAATTAGGTTCGTAACGTGAAGCATTATCTAGACTAAAAAAAAGGTACAAAGTACTTTGCCTTAGTTACACATGGCCTCCTTATTTATTATAATTTTGCACAGCTTTCTCTATGAGAAACTTCGTTGATCGATTTTGGCTTCCTGACAGAGGAAGCTACGCAGAAAATTATAATAACTGAGTAAGTCATGTGGAAATTTGCATATTTTTCATGACATTAAAAAAATGTTATATCAATAAGATTTAAACGTTCAAAATTTGTTTTAATCAATCGCTAACTGAAATGTTCATAATTTGTTGTTTTGAGGCTATCATTAATATATTTTTCACTTTTTTTTCGTAAACACCAATAAGCCCATAAAAACATTTCATAAAAATTGCATTAAAAAAAACGCAAGGGCCTCTTTTCGTTTTTTGAAAAATATTCTTTTTCATAAAAAAAAAAATAATCTCGGTAAAAATATACTTATTGAAAAGTTTAGACACATAATATATTGACCCTTTGAAGGGTTAATATATATAGTCTAATATTTAATAATATATATATAGTCTAATATATAATAATATATTAACCCTTTGAAGCACGATGTATCACAGGTGATACACATATATACCTCAAAGTACTAAAGAGTACTTGACAACTGAAAGTACATACTTGAAGTACCCCAGTACTTCAAGTACTGTCCAACTCTGACATGGACTTGTTCGTGCGGTGCTTTTTAACTTCAACTTTTTCACCACGAAGCTAAACATCGTCAACTGAAATAACGAGCGAAGAGATATAAAAACTAAGTTGTCGAACGAGTCAACGAATGACCAGGTTAAGAACACTCGATGAAAAATTCCGAATATTTTTTTCCATGTGCTTTATTACGATCTTCACCGGCTTGGGCGCTGGGAGGGTCCGCGTAGTTCGATAACTGATAACTTCGCATCGGTGTCGAACACACAGCACTCGGGCTTCTCAGTCGGGTGTTGAGAAGCAGAGTCGAGTATCCTGGAATTCCGCGCGATAACGAGTGGGGTGTGTATACATTTCTTGCCTAGCGAATGTCGTACACGCCAGTGCGGTGACTCTACTCGCCGAGCAGAGTAATATGTACAGGTACCCCGAAATCGTCGGCGTGTTGATATAAAATTCCGGTAGTCGCACGAAATTGCTCAGCGAAACGTTCATGCTCCGCGGGCGCCCGAGGCGTTTGCCGGGACTCGAGGAATCACCGCCCCTGCAATCCCAGCGGAATAACCGTGTCGGAAGGTCTGAGAGGGTTTCGTGCGATACGACGGAGAAAGAACCAAACTGGAAAACTCGGCGTTTCCTACGATGGGGTCAGAACTGCCGGAAACCTTGAGATGCGAGAAGGTAGCTGGAGAATTCGAGATTGCAAAAAAAAAAAAAAAAAAAAGAAAGAAGATAAAAAGTTACTTCCGCGCACTTACCGACCTCCGACGAGTGGAAGAATTTTTGTTACGCGTAGCATCGCAGGATTCATAGCCGATCGCAATGTCTCTCCTCTCAACGATCCACTGTAAAGGAGGAGCGTTCTATCCAGTCCGTAACATTATTTTATGCCCTCTGCCGATCAAGGAAATTTCCGTCGTGATTGCTTTTTTAGCAGCATTTTTTTCTCTTCCTCTCAGGATCTAACAAGTTTTTTTGTCGCTTTCGTTGTTGCTCCAGGTAAGTTCCGAGTGCAATCGTGTCTTGTCGAGCATGGAAAATCCTCGCGCGAAGAGTACAAAAACAATGGTTGTGTGCATTACGTAAGTAGGGAGAAATGTCAGAGATCATGAAAAGGATTCGTGTATGTGAATGCAGGTGGGCGATACTCAGTCGCTAACCGTTGAAAAGCTTCGAGCTTTCGAGGATGCTCGAAAGGCTGCTTTTTCTTATTTCGCCCGGAGCAGGTGGAGTTCTCGTTAAGATTTTTTTTTTTTTTTTAAGAAAAAAAAAAAAACCGTGCCAACTACCATCTCAACCGGGGACTGTGTACACTCGTTGCACGCGTCGACCCACTAGCGGGCTCGATGATTAATGCATCTTGGTTACCGTGAGACTCTTTTCTCATCAGTGGGTCGAGGGCACAAATACGTTCGGTCGCAGCGGCATTTCAAAGGAGTGTAATTCGTATTTCGAGTCGTTCGAGCGTTAAACGTGTCGACTTTTTTTTCGACAACAATTATTCCTTTCAATTGCTCGACACTTTTCTGTATGAAAAATTTGACCCCGAAGATATCTGCATGAGATATGAGATATTTTATGAAATTATAACGGGCATACATTGCATCGCACAAACTTCGCTTGGGGAAGTTCACTCAGAGACAAAAATGTTGAGAAGTGAAAAATTTTTTTCCCCTGAAGCCGTGCACTGATAGAGACTTGCCGAAGATGGAATCCGATGTCATGCAGATATCTTCAAGGTCATATCAAAATATGTTAAACGTGTCACGCTTGAAGAATTCAGTTGAACATTTTTTGAGCTAACATTTTTTTTTACTCAACGAAAAATTTCATTAATTCCCCGAGAAATCTATGTGAAGAATATGAATTTGACTGATGAGACTCTTTCCTCGTCGGTAGGTCGAGGTCGCAAATACATTCAGACGCGCCAGCATTTCGAAGCAGTATAATTCGTATTTCGAGTCGTTCGAGCGGGAACATTTTTGACTTCGTTTTTATTTGAGCTATTGACACTTTACCAGCCGAACCTCTTCGCCATTGCCGTCAATTGTCCGACAGTTTCCGGTATCGAAATATGTTAAACGTGTCACGCTTGAAAAATTCCGTTGACAAAGGCTAAATCTTTTTTTTTTTACTTCTAGAAATTGCGGTCGAAAAACTTTCTTTAGGGTAGGCGATAAAATTTTTCAAAATTTTCCACAATTTTGTGATTACAATTGAACAAGATACTTTTTTTAAACAGTTCTTTCGCCATCGTATCAAATATGTTGCGCTTGGCAGTTGAAGGGTCAAGATCTGTTAAAAATGATTTTTATCCTACTGAAGCTAGATGGGAAAAATGAGATCAGTTCCCTCGAGATTCTTTCGAATCCACTCGTCGGCCTCGGCCTCCAATTCGGGAGTGAAATGATCCTTCCAGTCGCCGATCACTCCTTTCCGAATAAACAGGCATGGATCAGTGGAATTGTTGGCCTCGTTTACGCAGGTATTTATCATGGGATTCGCACGACATTTATCGATCGCCAAATGCTCGGCCAACTTTGCTACTTGTTCGTTGGTGTACGGCTTATCCAAAAAGTCTCCGATCTTTCTTATTGACTTCGGCAAATCCTGTGTTCAAACGGACAAATAATAATAATTTTTTTAAATCATATATCGCACCCTTAGAACAACAGTGTAACGACTTATATGGTAATGCCATAAGAGATGTCACAATGTTGTTCTAGGCGTGCGATATATTCAACATCCAAACGTTACCATGTTTGAGGCCACCTACCTTGATCATCTCTTCGTAAAACATGAACAAAAAGTTTGGTCCATCGCGCTGAGCCCAGGCTTCCTTAATATGTTCCCAGTATGGTGAAAAAAACACTGCAAAAAATGGAATCGATCAATTTTTTTCTTTAACCAGTTTAGGTTAATAATTAAGTTAATTTAGGATATTTATCAGACAATGAATTTCGTTCTCACTGGTGCTGTTTTTGAAGTGTTCCCAGCATGTTTCGAAGTCGCCACTGTACTTCATGATGTTCGTCTTAGCGAAGTAATACCTTGAAACTACGACGTCCTTTGGATTTCTGGCCACGTACACGATCTGCCGAAAACATAATGATTATTCTTTAAAAAAAAATCTCTACTTGCCGATATCGATCGAAGCAAATGAAAGGTGGGGTGGTTAAAAAAAAATATAATTCCGTCATAGCATAGCATACACTTGGGCCTCGACTTCATTCACAGCGGCGGGAACGGCTCCCGCTGACACGCACGAAAAACGAGGCTGCGCATGCCCCGCCCATACTAACTGTCGAGCATGGCAAATGGCTTACTGCGTCGATCGATATTCGCTCCGTGGTGGGGACTGTTACGGAAACCGAGGCCGCACAAATCGAGGCCCTAGTGTATTGAGATTTTTATGCCTGCACGATTTTATTAACTGTCACCGCCTAGATGTTGAAATTGCAATAAAATGCCGTTTTCGAGAATTTAAAAATGCGGATATTGGAAAACTCTTTGGACCATTTATATATTTTTTTTGACCAAGCAGAAGTTCTTCGTAAACCTAAACCTGGTGATTTTTTTTCACAACAGTAATTTACAAAGTTTGTACTTTGTGAAGTATTTTTCTTTTTGCTAAATAAATCATACGTTTTGTAATGATCAGGTACACAGATCTTGATGAGCAATGCTGCGAAAAAGTTTGGCGTTTTTTTTTTTTTGAACCGCCCCAATGAAGACAGATGGTTTCGAGGAGCAATCTTGCGTTTCTTATGGAGGGTTCGAGTTGCTTTTTTTTTTGTCTACCTTGCAGCCACTCTTTAAAACATCCGGCAAAAGCTCGAGGCCGAGATGTGTTTTGATGAATCTTGGCGATGGTAGAGCTGCGATAGCTTTGTAATCGGTCGTTGCTGCTCGCAGTTGAGCTCGCAAACGTACGTTATCAGGATCCTCAGATAAAGCGTCCTTCAATGCTTTATGGTCCGCGATTATACTGTATCTGTAAGATGCAAATGGTTCTCGTATACTTTCGTTCGCGTTGGTGAAAAAAAAGGTTCACAGCAAATTTCGCTGCGACTCGAAATCTCTTCGAAATTCTATTGTATTTCCGGACGAAGCAGACAGACGGGCAGAGGGACGGTAACAGCAAAAATACTTCTTTGTTCACGCTAGAACATGCGAAACACGTATTCAGACCATAATCTGAGAGTCGATTTTTTTTCTTTAGATTACGATAGTTTCCGTGCCCCTTTCGTGAGTGATGAGAAAGTGAAAGTAGTACTCACTCAAAGAAAGGAAATCTCTCCGACAGTGGCACTTTTTTCGCAGTCTCGAAGTCGAAGTTATTAGAAAGTATCCAGACGAGCTCCTGAGCCAAGGTTGTTCCTGCGGGCGGTGGGACAAAACAAAACAACGAAGGTCAAAAACAAAACGCGGTCTATCGGAAAATCACACTGTTGACGGTTCCGGAATGATTTCTTCATCCATCTGTAAGTATTTTCTTATGCCATTTGCATTTTTTTTTTTTAACATTTCTAATTAACCGATCTAGGAAACGTGACTACCCATGTGTCGTCCTTCCTGCATTTGAAATTGTGAAATTCTTCGGCATGTTCGACGTACGTTCTCGGTATGATCCACTTTTTTTCGCCAGCTTTGATAAAACCGGCGGCGATGCCCGGATAATATTTCTTCATTACGGCGCTTTCCTCGTCGTTGAGCTCCTCCCACTTCGGCGATGACGAGCTGCTCATTGTTTGTTTCTCGGTTGAAATTTATTCCGTTACACTGCGAAACTGCTCACCGTCTCTCGGTCCGGCTGTGAGCGATGAAATTGACTTATTGTTCAGCACCCAACCGGTGGCCGGGGAAAGACAGATATGCTTTTTTTTTGTTGTAATTTTCTTTGCAAGCGAGGCTGCAGATGTGTTTCTTAACGAAAACGTGACAGGTAGTCGTTGCTATGCAGCGAGGCGGATAGCGTATCACTGAGCGCGCAGTTTAACAGCGGGACCGCCAGCGAGGCCCGAGAGGAATGTGACTAAACGAAGAGGGAGTGACACGTTCGCACGGAACAGCCGGAGAGTAGGGATTTCCCCACACGAACTCTCGCGTACTACTATGTCGAGAGCAGCGGGTAAATAACACGATCCGAGGAGGGAACGGGTCGATGAGCCATAGGGCATAAAGGCCCCGTTTATGTATTCAATTCACTCAATTCGACAGCCTTTCCCTACAAATATATTCATAAATTAATTATCACATATAATGACAGACATAAGCTTGCAAATTGGGTTTGCTACATTGTGTCTTAATTTTCTAACTCCGTTCCCCAACGTTGACGCGCTGAAGAAGCTTTCCGAAAGACGACGAAAAAAAAGTCGGAAGCAACGTGCAAATTAACTTTACACAAGGTAAACGGCCCAGTTTGTGACCCCGACGGCACATTTTTGTCTGCTGTAAATTCAGTTCTCGTCAAAAATCAAATAGATTACTGACAAGTTGAGAAGCGTTAAATGTTGTTTATTTTGGCAACACACAATTTTTAAATTATATGTTTGGCAATTAAATTTATCCGCGAATAGCACGTCTTGCACTTCTGTCAGCTTCGGCAGTTGCAGAATTCCGCAACTTCGGCAGTTGCAGAATTGTGCGTTTTTAATTTCAAGTAAATATTCACATTAACAATATTCAATATTATCATAAAAATTCTCGATTATTTGACTTGTATAATAGGTGAATTTCATTCGGAAGGTTTTAATGCACGTGTTGAGACAGTTCATTTTCAATGTTACGCGTTCGTAATTAATAGAAAACCCACAACGCTGCCCTAAAAATGACACAAACTGGACCGTTTACCTCACTTTCTTTCCGTTCAATATTTTCTGTCAGCGGCGATAAAAAGGTAAGGTAGCAATGCGTTTTTTGATTTTTTTAATAAAAACTAAGTTTCTTCTATGAGAAAGCAAAAATGGCAGTTGAGTTCCACGGTGCGATCTAGTCTCCGTGTAAATTTACTTGGCATAATATTTTTTCACTCAATCCTTTTTTGTGTTCAACGACGAAAAAAAAATGAGATACCAATATCTATTTTTATTTTTTTATTTATTTTTTTTCATAAAAACAAAGTTTTCGCCGTAAGGGCGCAAAAATAAGAGTTGAGTTCCACGGTTCTATCTATCCCCGTCCGGTACATAGTATCGAATAGCGCTCGATAAGAGGGTGCAACAATCGAGACCGGGGTAACTCGCGTAGTACCCGCTACTCGCTTCGGCGATCCCCGTCGCCGTCTCTCGTACGTACAGGACCGAGAGAGTTCCGCGGAGTCAGTCCGGGTCGTAGTGGGTTGTGGCAGGTCACGTGACGCTCCGCGGCTCGCCGCCCGAGGGGTGGGGGGGACGTAGGGTTCGTAGCCGCGCGGGCGTCGACGCCCCCGCTCGTGGATGCTGTATGCACTATTCTATTTTTTTTTCCTCCTCATTCTTTTTTATTTTTTTTTTTCTATATCCAACGTCGTGACGCCGCGGCAGTCGCTGGCGTCGTGCCGGAATGCCGGTAACGAATCAGTTCCGCAGGAACTGCCGCTCGGACCGGTATTCCTCCTCGCTCGCTCCCGAGTCCAGTGCACGAAGGTGACTTGTTTATATACGCGGTACTCGAATTGTGCTAACCAATTAAAAAAAAACACACATCTCGTTCGAATAATCTCACATTCGCCACAGATTTAAAAAAAAATTCGTCAACTATACTCGTGATTATTTTTTCGATCGTTTTTCAATTTTCGAAATTTTGATTTTTTTTTTTTTTTTTAAATATGTCCTCGATTTTTTTTCGGCCGTATTTTGAGAGAAATACTCGCTCGGTCGGACGTCACAGGCTCGCTTCGAATTTAAATGCAAACGTCGCACACGAAATTCTAGACGACACACCTTGTTTCTCGACCTTGGAGCTTGAAGAATGCGAGGGACGATTCTTGCACGATTGTGTATGTTTTTTTTTTTGAGTATCCATTGCCATCGAGAATTAATTCGCGTCAACCTACTGTCGCGTTATTGAGGGACAAAGTTCTATTGTCAATGTTCACTCGTCGGTATTTTTTTATTTTTTATTTTATTTTTTCATTTTTCAACGAGTTACAAGGTACCCGACGTTACGTTACGATCCAACGGAGAACATGTCACGCTTCGTTGCGTCATCGAATTATGCAATAGTCGAAAGATCCCACAGACCGGGTGCTTCTTCAATGTTTTTTTTTCTTTTTTCTTTTTTTATCCAACCACGTCGCGGCGTGCTTATTTATAACTTCCTAATAACAACAACAATAACAACAACAACGGTGGCGCCCCGCGGGTTATATCCGTTGTGTTCTTCCCCCCGTGCGCCGTTTCCAATATCCGTTATGATTCACAACGTCCCCGAAGGTTCGTTGTTTATTTCCATCGCTTATCACTCGCAATCGATATTCAAATAACGTTGAATAAAAATAAACATCTTGTCATTTTTTTTTCTTTATAAAAAAAAATATATATATATATATATTTTTATAAAATTATTTTAATTATTTAAAAATTATTTTTATGTCAGCTTGTGGATGATGGAAAAATTTGATGAAATTGCGTTAATACATTAAGTGCGAAGGAGTTTAATATTCGTGCTGTTGTGCGTTTCGCGTGCGGTGCTGAGATTGTCCGGTTGTATCCCTAGCGGGTTTCGACGCCAGACCGGATGTGTGCTAACACCGTGAGAGAGACACTGTTCCTCGGCAACGTTTCCTCGAAACTATTCCCAACGATATTAGTGGATGATTAAGATTAATTAATCGCAATCTTAACGGGCGATCCTTCGACTGTGTTGTGTGAAAACAGTTATGGGAACGGCGCATGAATGAACGGGCGTCACTGTGAGTAAACATCGTGGGATTTTTTTTTCTTTTCTTTTGCAAGAGGTATATCAGCCCAGTGGCATCGGTGCCAGTGAAAGTGAACAGGGGGAGCGTGATAGTCGGCGATCGTCGAGTTTGTCGCGCGAGCGTGTTTGCCGTCTGCCGTTAATTCGACGCTTGCAGTGTTGGGCTAATTCTTGCGGTACACAGTCGGGACAATTGAGTAATGGGATTTAAAAAATTGTGTGTAATCGTTTCGAAGGAGAAACTCCTGCGACCCAAGGTGGATCTGCTTTAAAGAGTTCCTACTTGACGTCGGAAAAAATTGATGATATTTAATACACCGCAAAATTGAGGAGAATTAATTTACAGAAAAATGTATGGAAATTAATTTACGGAAAATTTGTTGACAATTAATTTAAAACAAAAACTTTGCTTACAGTCGTATTTGTTTCTCTTATTTATTTGTTTTCATTACAAATATGACTGCTATTTAAAAACAATGAATTCAATCACACATAATTACCGGTCGATGAGCTCTCACGCTTGATGATCGAACTGAAATTATAAATTTGAATTTTGAAAAAATGGCGTAAAAATGTATCCGTATATAAGATTAATATTTGTGAATATGGCCCACTTCGATTAGCACGCAAATCAGTGATGTATGGACAGGGCCATATTTACCATTATCACCCTTTTACCATTTTTACATATTCACGTAAACTGATTTTTTTTTTTTCCAGTAAATTCATTTTTATACCTTCTTTCCAAGTTATGTAAGAACCAGTTAATCTAGTTGCACAGTAGTCGACACTAGTTTCCCCTTTAAAACGTGTGCAAACAATTATTTACATACCGGTACTCGATTGACTTGATCGTACCGGCAGAGTTACCTCAAATTCTTAGCTATTTCAGCGTGTGCCGATAAATCACTTCAAATTTCAATAAACGTATCGATTAATGTGGTCAATTGTCTTCGTCGAATAACTTTCCGGTTTGAGATGTAACGAACAATAAAAATAAACAATAAATAAATAAGAAACTGGCAATTTGAGGCAACGTATCCTTTTTGAGGACTAATTGACGATATTCCATTAAGTAAAGCAAAATGTGCAGTTGTGATAAAAAAAAAACTTTAAATTCCATTAAAACGGATGTTTGATTGAGAAAGGAAAAAAAACTAGTGGACTCGAGTGTGGAAGCTCGTGCTCTTCAGTGCGCGAGCTGCCGAGAGGGATATATTAAATTCTAGTGAGGGATCGCGATCGATTCGCGTTCAACGGTCGATACACTGGATACCAGGCTGAGGTGAGTCGAGCACTGTTCAGATTTTTATCTCGGTAATAAGTACCAGCGGAAGAGCGGGGCGAAACGGGTCGGTACAAAAAAATTGCCTGCTCAACCTCTATGTTCCGTCCGTCCGTCTCTACGTCCTCTGTTTTAGACGAGTTAATGGGGACTTCTTTGACTTTAATCCATAACGATTGGCGAATGGAGATTATGTTGCTCAAACATGTAATTTTCTACTTTAACATCTTTCAATAATTATTTATTTCTGCACAGAAAATATAAACCGCAGACTTAAATATCCAGCACTCACCACACAGAAACAGCTTCAGAGAATGGTAAACAAGGATGTAAACTAAACTCAAACATAAAATGAACAAAAAATGTCTCACTGAAAAACTAACGCGCCAGTACAAAAATGCGAATCAGGGGCTGAAGGACTTAGGTCGATGGCCCGTTGGCAATAGAAATATATACTGTAAATAATCTTCTAAGTATTGTCAATAAATGCAATTACTACAACTATTTATTTTTGGAGTCGTTTTTAAATTTATTCTTTGCACTTGTTGCACAGATTATTTCGTATAATTGTTTTTTTTTTTTTTTTTTTTTTTAATTGAAGAAGGGTGGTTGGTATTAATACCAGCTGGATAAACTTTTTCTTCAATTATTAATGATAATTAATGGAGAATAATTTTGCAGCATTAAACCAATATTTGCTGGTCGAACTCCCAAAATTTGTGCCTATTCGAGATTTTTTTAAAATCGCAGCTCCACTGAACAGGTGAAATGTTAAGGGCATATGTCATATCAGTCGTCGGTAACAAATCGCCTGTGCTACTTTCTACGAAACTATTCATGTTTCGAACTAAAGTTATCGGTTTTCAAGCATCCAGCTATTGTAATGCATTGTAATACAAAAACTGTAATCAACTTTTCTTACGGATTCTGGGAAGTACGGTCAAAAGAAAAGTCTCATCGGAAGCCGAGATGATATCTATTTCCGATGAGACTTTTCTTTTAAGGTAGTCCTAGCGGACAGCCTGAGCCCACACGAGTTCAGAGAGAATTGAGAGAGAATTGCGAACACTTCCCGATGGGATAAAAATTCGAAAAAAATCAAGCATATGGAAGGTGCTGAAAAGATTGATTTTACATAATAATAACTCCAAAATATTATTAACAAATGCATAAAAAAAAAAATTGTTCAACAAATTCCCCGGCAACTTAACTTTTTGTTCATATAAAAAAAATTCGTTAATCTTTTTGAATACGTATGAATTTTTTCAGAATTTTATCTAATTTTTGAAAATCACGTTTTTTTATTAACTAAAAACGCAATTTTCAAAAATTAGACAAAATTCTGAAAAAATTCATACGTATTCAACAAGATTAACTTATTGTTTTTATATGAACAAAAAATTAAGTTGCCGGAAGATTTGTTGAACAATTTTTTTTTCATTCATTTGTTAATAACATTTTGGAATTATTATTATGCAAAATCAATCTTTTCAGTACCTTCCATATGGTTGATTTTTTTCAGATTTTTATCTCATCGCGAAGTATTCGCAATCCCACTCTCAATTCGCTCTGAACTCACGTGGGCTCAGGCTGTCGGCAAGGACTACCTTAAGCGTACCTTGGAGAACCGGTGAGAAAAGTTGGTTGCAGTTTTTGAGACCGACGGAGCCCTGGATGGGTCGAGGCGGGAGGTGTTTCATATCGTCTTGAGGACATGTGAAACAACTCAGTCGGTAACCAAAAACTGCACTGAATGCGACTAAGAGACCTTAGACTTTTCGGGGAAAAGGCAATGCATTAGCGGATGTACAATTTAATACCGCGTCCGATGATGCTTCCGTTTTATCCGAAACTGCAACCGGTTTTAAATGGCATTGATTCGAAAAATGCATCTATCTCTCACGTACTCATACGTCACGTGGTACACTGAGAAAAAAAATTAATTGAGTCAACAAAATGAGCGCTTACGGGTGGCGAAACAAATGTTTGGTTGATTGAACGAGATAATTGTTGTATTAAGTAAAGAAAAATTTGAATCGACGGCCTGTTAGTTCGATCAACGAGGTATTTCTTTCGATCAACCAAACATTTGATTCGCCACCCGTAAGCGCACATTTTGTTGACTCAATTGATTTTTCTTTTCTCTGTGTACATCTTTCACAATGGCCTTAAAATTATCCCTTAGGTGACGGGAATTCGCTCACCACTCCTCAATTTTTTTATCATCGAACAAGAAACAATTGTTTACAAGACTGTATTCCTCAATTAAAATTAACATGCCCGTGCTAATAGTCGTTCCCCTCGAGAGCAGTGAAACAAACGATGATCAATCAAACGGTCGTTGAGTGCCCATTTTTATCTCCATAAATCACGACGATTGAAGCGTGAATTAGAATGAGCGACACAGGAACAAAAAAAAAAAAAACGGCATGGTCGAGCGAAGTATCGGCTCAATGGTGAAATTGGGTTCGATGATGCATACAACGGGATTTACCACCTAACACTGGCTATCGGAGATATTTCATTTTATGTACAGTCGAACAATTCGCAGTCACGATCGTCATGGATATCGGACGACGTTCGACATGCGGTATGTGCGCGCGTATCGAATATAGACGAACGAAAATATATCGACCGGTTCGACGCGAGCTTGTAAACGCGCTTTGAATTCAATTATATCCTTGGTATTCGCAGATTGATGGGCGGACGGTAAGCGGAGATTACCGCCCGGTCGTGCCATATCGAACAAGCGACTGTGATTAGATTTGAGATCATTACAATCCAATCTGTGGAATATTACGTATTTTCGTATTACCGTCGCGTCTAACCACTGCGCGTGGGAATAACGTATGTCATTGAACATTAATTTTTAAATCTTCCGTGATCGCGTTGCCCGTTTTCCCATCGAAAAAAATCCGTCTAACTTGTCATTGACGGGGCTACCAGTTTTCTTGCTACCGGATAAACCTTCGATAGAAAAATCCGCCGGAGTCCAAGAAAAAGTGTAAATTTCATTTGCCCAATGGTTTTTCAGTTTTTTTTTAAATTCATTCTCGAAGCGCCATCTATAAATAAAAATTTGGTAACAAATGTTGGCTTCCTTGAGGAGGAAACTATGTGAATGGTTTTTCTATAACGACTTCGGAACCATCTGCATACTTCGATTAATGGAGAAACAATTATTCCATATTCTTTCTTTATATAAGAAAAGATGGCTTCCTCTATCATAATAATAATAAAATGCATTCACGATTATGGTGACAGTTTAGTGAAAATTCGATTTCATTCGCTATCCAACGAAAGATGCCAATCAAATCGTGAATTTTTTTTTTTCATAAAAACTATTTTTTCTCGACAACTACTTCGCGGTGAAAATTGAAGTAGCTTTTTGTGCGAGGGATGAAGGACAAGATCGCTGAAAGCCGAGTCGCCAGGGCTTACAAACCAGAGGTCGTTTGTAATTGAAAGTTAAAGAAAAAAAAAAAAAAAAAAAAAAAAAAAAAAAAATTGCAATAGAAAGATTTTTCGTCTGTGAGATGAAAGCGCTTGTACACTTATGCGAGAGAAGCCACTCGCTTTAGTTTGCTTTGCTCTGGCCTAAAAACGCTCCGCAGCACTGCAGAGGTGGCTGCATGGAGGCTTCGCCGCTGAGGCTACTTGAAAATTGACACTCCTCTCGGGGACTATGGAGTAGAGAGTCAGGTAAAAAGGCAAACTATAAATGTACGAAGCCCCGTGTGCCGTCCACGTGTTAGCCGTGTATACTTTTCTACTCTCTTGTGAAAAGGTTCGACTAACAGCGAGGTCGCGCGTCCCGTGGTTATTTCTGAAGTTTAACGCTATATTTCGCTCGCCGTGCAACGACGCTTCGACATTCCAACTGGAGCAGATATATGGTATATCGTGTTACTAAAATCAGAAGGACCAAACCCGCCTTTCTGGCTTTCATCTCTCGATATAGATAGATATATGACCATATGTGAATTTATGCAAAAAATATATTTAACATTAATTTTTTATACCACATTTTTCGCCAAAACATAATCTGTATAGTCTGAGGGTCGAATTTTAAGACATTAGTTTCAACTTAAGATCGTAGTTTGGCCCGAACTTCATTGAGTGCTTAAGTTTGATCTTAAGTTCGGACTTAAGTACAATCTTAGGTTCGGACTTGAGTTTGAACTTAAGTTCGGGCTTGACTTTGTTCTTAAGTTCGATCCCAAGTTCAAACTAATGTCTTAAAATATGACTCTAAATCATACAATTATAATAATACAATTTTTCGTCTATATGCTTCAAAAAGTATATTTAATATTTGAAACATATATTTTCGCGTATCCTTTTTTCTAATTTTTTTTTTTTCGAGCTTATCTCGTATCCACACATCTGCACATGCGGACATTTCTTTCTACGTAAATCACTTCAACTTATCCTAACATTTTTAATACGTTTGCATAAAAAAAAAAAAAAACTCGAAACATTTTTTATTTCATGAAAACAAAGTTTCCCCCGACGAGGAAGGGAAAAAAAAACGGTGCACTTTATTCACGACCAACATTGCCATAAGGCAATGCCGTACCAGGGATGGAGAATAATATAATTTTGTGTTATAACATCCGTTGTGCACGGTGTTGCAGCGAGCCCCGCAGCAACGTGCATGAGAATTAACGGGTACCGCGACATGGCTTACCGGACGCTTCGGTGAATGTTCTCGTCCATCTTAATAACGCTTGTTTGTACAGTAGATCACACTGTAGGTACACGATGCCGCCCCGCCGGTGTTGCGATGCCAGAGGAGGAAGCGGCGCCGTCGGGAACGGCAGATGCAGCAGATTTTCGTGCACGCCCCTCTCACTCCGTATTCGCAACAAATTCACAAATTATGGGCGAGACTGCTTCGTGTGGGGTGATTTTTTTTTTTTTTTTTTTTTTTTTTTTTTTTTTTCATTCTCCATAGTCCCAAAAATAGAGGCATTCGGGCAGAACTCGTTTGGCTCGATCGGCAAAGCCCAGCTCGCGGTTCGAGGCTTTTGGGGCTGGAATTAATTTGGCGAACAGTAGGAAAGTGGAAACACCAGTCGACCGAGTCCGTTTGTGCAATTTCGAGTAACTTTCAATGGTGGCCGTGAAAGTGGCGAATACCGGCCAGATCGCTGGAGCTTCCCGGTAATGGAACGTGAGTGCAGTGCAAAAATGAGAGAAAGAAAAAAACGCTGGGATAACCGCAGCGGGGCGAGGTCGGCGTGCGGTGACCCCGGGTAATCCCTACGGAGGGACTCGCGGTCGAGTCCCGAACCCTTTCGTCCATAGGCCGTCGCACGAGTGTCAGTAACCGGAAGCCCCGTACGTGCGCTCGCGGGTGACTCGAATACTGGGTGGCACGGTCTCTCGTTCGGGTATTCGTCGCAGACCTAATTTTATCCGTTAGTTTGAGCTTGTTTATTGGTTCGTTTTCCATTTGCTTAAACAAAAAGAGGTGCAAATTTAATTTGGATATTGGTTCCCAATTTATTCAATGTTATTCGCGCCAACACCCGTAAGACCGCGTGAAACGCCTTAGTCGGCAATGAGATCTGTAATTAATTTTACTCAACGACGTCGACCTCGGAATAAAATAAATCCCGTGAATAATGGGTAGGTTGGGAATAGACCCTATAAATAGCCCATAAATATATTTTTATTTTTTATTTATTTATTGTAGCCATTCTTGCCTTTGATAATAGCCCATAAATATTCCACATAGATTTAGCGAAAAATGTTTTTTTTTTTTTTTTTTTTTTTTGAAAAATGTATAACGGTTGCTGCCTTCATAGGGGTTGATCCCGGGAAGTTGAGGGTTGCATATCTGAAGAGCCCGTAAAAAGACCATAATTCTGAGACTAAAAAAATGCTTCTAAGTGTTATACAAAAAAAAGTTGGCGCTGGCTTAATGTTAACCCTTTATAAGTCACAGCTTTATCCCCACTCTTAGGCGCTACCGTGGCAACGCGTTACCCCCACCCCACGGCCGTTAGTCCCGTTTCGACACGGCTTTGGGCGCTGTGACTTATAAAGGGTTAATCTGGCATCCCCACATTTCAATTTCGAGTTTATCGAAACAGGGATAAGCCCAAACATTTTTTTTTAGCCGCTATCGAGAGCCCATAAAAAGCCTATTATTTCGAGACATTAAAAAAAATTTCGGGCACGGTGGGGGTGCTGGCTTAATAGACCTGACCTCGGACGACCAAAAGCAAGTTCCCACACGAAGCTAAATGAATTTGCTCTTAGGCGTCAACAAACTAATTTTTGTTAACCGTGCGGACTATCTGTGACCATAACAGCAAATTTTTACGCGCATCGGATATCGATTCGACTTCATGCGAGAATTTGATTTTCGTCTTAGATGGTCAGCGCTATAAAAAAAAAAATCAATTTCACATGCTCTCAGAACTTGGAAGGTTGATGATGAAAAAAAAAAAGAAAGAAGAATGGCGTCGAAAAAAAAGTATACGAGAACGACGACGGCTGCGATATTGGATCGTTCTGGAGCAATGCCACTGCGTCTAGTTGCGCAATTAATGTCCGTTAGACCCTCGAGATCTGCTCTCTACGAGGTGCGGCGTTTGGATTTTCGCCTCTCGGTAGTTTCGAGCCGCTGGGGGCTCTTAACCGCTTTCGTGCAGACTCACTTCCGTCTGGCTTCCCGGAAATTCATTGGAAACCCTTGTCCTCTATCATTCTACTGCACACTCTACTCGGCCAGTTTTTTTTCTTCTCATCCTATCTCCTCTTCTTGCGCCCTGGCTCTTCTGTATGCATCATCGGTCGTAAACTTTTTTTTATCCTAGATTATTTCTTGCGGCTTTATGCGCATTACCTTGGGACCTTCCCGTGGAAATCCATATACGCTTTTTGTGCATAGAAGGCGGGGCAAAATGGCCTCGTCTCCTCCACTTGAGGTGAGACTTTTTGTGTTATGTTCCGCAAAAAAAAATGGAAATGAAATCTTGCAAAAAAGACTTTTCTAATGAAAAAGTTATCAATCTGCAAAAAGCGATTAAAAATAATAATAATAATAAACTGAGAGCCAAATCTCGGATGCAGTTTGTGCGCGTGCACTTTGTTTTTTTTTCTGCAGTCTCCTCTTTTTCGCTTCATTCAGAGAAATAAATACTTGAAACAAGTATAATATTCAGGGAGAGTTATATTTGTTCCTAGTTGAAGCATTTCATTCTTGCACCAAGAGCACATAGGAATACATAGGAATAAATAGGAATAAATAGGAAGAATACATAGGAATACCTTTCCCGAGAATATTACGCTCGCTTCAAGCATTCTCTTCACAGGGTGATCAGGTGTTAAAAACAGTCCGTTTTGCCCCGCTCCCATCCACGAACTAATATTGCATTATCGTAGAGTCGGTACCTCGCGTCACTATCCCCAAGGACGACGTATACGCAGGCGCTTCGCGATAGTCGGACTAGCCGGTCTTTGATTAATCGCATCCCCTCTTGATTGTATGTTAATTCCGAATATGACTGGTACTCGAGAGAAAATTTGCGAGTCTCGAGGCGCTCGTTGCTACGAACATTTAATGAGTTTGAGACGAGCTTAAAGTTGAGACGAATGGGCCGCCCGTTTCCTCGGATGAGCCCAATGAAACTTACGACTCTTCCCGAATTTATCTTTTTCTCGGGTCAAGGCGACGGTGACCCGCCCTGCCTTCCCGCCCCACCCGAACTCGGTCGGTAACAAAAACTGTAATTCATTTTTCTAACGGGTGCTAATCGTTCTCCGTCACAGGCAAATTCTTACACGAAGCGGATGCCGATTCGGCGTCAGGTAAGAATTCTCTGTAGACCTCCAATGGTTCGCATCGTTAAACAAAATACTTTACCGTTTTTATTACCGACCACAACATCTCACGTTACAAATCAACATTTCACTCTCAACGCTCGACGTTCGGCTATATCTACGATACAGCGAATATGGAAAATAAGATAGTAGATATTTATTATCCAGGATGTAGTTTTATTGCAATATTATATCGAACAACAATATAAATACGTATGATTGTTTTCTGTCGATTTTTAGTACGCGGAGAGAAATTAACGAATATATCGTTGAACACAAACAGCAGATAGTACGATCCTCATAAATTGCAATGACAATATTAATATCGTTGATTCGACACGAAGCGGATGTCGATTCGGCGTCAGGTAAGAATTCTCTGTAGACCTCCAATGGTTCGCATCGTTAAACAAAATACTTTACCGTTTTTATTACCGACCACAACATCTCACGTTACAAATCAACATTTCACTCTCAACGCTCGACGTTCGGCTATATCTACGATACAGCGAATATGGAAAATAAGATAGGAGATATTTATTATCCAGGATGTAGTTTTATTGCAATATTATATCGAACAACAATATAAATACGTATGATTGTTTTCTGTCGATTTTTAGTACGCGGAGAGAAATTAACGAATATATCGTTGAACACAAACAGCATATAGTACAATCCTGATAAATTGCAATGACAATATTAATATCGTTGATTCGACACGAAGCGGATGTCGATTCGGCGTCAGGTAAGAATTCTCTGTAGACCTCCAATGGTTCGCATCGTTAAACAAAATACTTTACCGTTTTTATTACCGACCACAACATCTCACGTTACAAATCAACATTTCACTCTCAACGCTCGACGTTCGGCTATATCTACGATACAGCGAATATGGAAAATAAGATAGGAGATATTTATTATCCAGGATGTAGTTTTATTGCAATATTATATCGAACAACAATATAAATACGTGTGATTGTTTTCTGTCGATTTTTAGTACGCGGAGAGAAATTAACGAATATATATCGTTGAACACAAACAGCATATAGTACAATCCTGATAAATTGCAATGACAATATTAATATCGTTGATTCGACACGATCCAATGATGAAAAACGTTCGGTTGCTTCGTTGTTTTTTCGGTCTGCTTTGGTCGATCCCTCACGATTATGATATCCAGGGGACTTCGCTTCTCCATTTGATGCGCCCGTTCGTTACTCTCCGCGGAATTTATCCCGAGACAATTCCTCGGAATGATCCCACAAATGACGAGTAGAAAAATCAATGCCGTAATGCGCATTTTTTCTTTAACGGTTAAACGCGTCGATACAAAATTCGTTGAAATAACTTCAGCGTAGAATTCTCGCAATTAAGGATTTCTGACACGCTCGGCGAATTCTCTGCGGTCAAACTGAACCGAACGGGACACGCTCGAGGTGTGCTTTTGCCGGAAATGCCTGCTATCTGGTTCATACTCTGCCATAAGGAAGGAAGATATCGGCCGCAGTATCGACGACTTGGAAGCAAAAGGGCGTACACGGCATAGTTTTACATGCTAAATCGTGTGGGGAAACGCCCTTCTGTTTCCCAGCAGTCGGTACAATTGTTCGCTTCTGCCGCGACGTTCCGCTTCTCTTCCGGTCATGCGGCACGATTTACCGATACCGCAAATCGCAAACTACCAGCCTTCGAGGTCAAACCGCGATACCGAGCCGTTCGAAGCAATCGTTAAATATGTTATTGTTAAAATCTAAAAAAAAGCACACAAAAGTGCAACTTTATTTTGCACATTGCTTCCTCATTTTATTATCGTCGAATATAGTTGCGAAAAGTGCATTATATTCGTCACGGTAAGATCCATTATTTTTCTTCCTCATAGATGATGCAATATTTTCGTAAAAGAAAACAAGTTAGAGGTTTTTGTGTCGGAGTACTTAAAATAGTGTAAAACGTCGAGAATAGTACATTTCGATACGAGTGCGAAAAAACTTTTTCTGACGAGTGTGAGTTTGCAACCCTCGCCTTCGGCTCGTGTTGCAATTTTATGCCACGAGGTGTGAAAATTGGGGGTTTCGGGAAGCGTGCGCAAAAACCGCAATTTTCCCACCGAGTGAAATAAATTCAATTTTTAGCTTGTGCCCGGATGTATGCATGCATACGTGTGTGATTGATTCGGGTTCTTTAAAATCGCCGTAATTCACGAATGGTTTTAGTTGGCGAGTTACAATTTGGCACGCAAGTAAAGTGGGCACTTTACTTCGTTCAGTACAATTTTCACGAAAATTCATGCCCTATTTATGATTTTATGAAATTAAAAATTTTTGCTAATAATTGAAGAATAAAAGTTAAATCGGTAACACGACAAAAAAGAGATTTATGAGTGCATGATTTCGATGGATGCCTGTGCGAGGAAGAAATTCATTGTTCCTGCGGCAAAGTGCAACGAAACCCTGGTGAACGAAAACTATGCGAGAATGAGAATGGAGAATCGAGAACGGAGGAGGCGGATGCTGGATGATAATATGATAGCCCGTACCGAAGCGCTTGAGAACTTTGGCCAACTTCTATTTTCCGCGAGATCGGTAGGGCCGCGGCGAGAACGGGAAAGGGGATTTACATGGAAATGGAGGACAGAGGGAAACCGGGAGCAGGAAACAAGCGCACAAAGGGCACTGTTCCGGAGAGACTACGGGACGAGATATTCCACTGTTCTACCCCGACAATTGACTAATAACCACCCTCACCTACTCGGCGCAAATTGTACGCGGTGCCTCCGGTGTGTACGATTCGCGAAGCGGAGGAGTTAAAAGCTTCTCCCTCAATCGTTTAGAGCTATCGTGGCAAATTTGTATTTCCGAAAATTGACGATTTCCTCGATGTACATCCTAGTGCGACACAGTGTTGGCACGGCGTCCGGCCAGTGTCCGCCCAACGCCGGCCAACACCGCTCCTGTGTCTCTTTTTACTACTGTGTATTGTTTAAACAATGTTTAAACAATACACTGTCAACTATAAACCGATTGACACAAAAGTAGGTCAATATTTTTATTCAAGTAAAAGAACAAAATTGTCGGAAAAATTTGTTAATTAATATTGTTTAAAAATCGTTTAAACAATAAATTGTCAAATATAAACCGATTGACATAAAATTTGGTCAATATTGTTATTTAAGTAAAGGAACGATATCGTCGGTAAAAAATGGTTACTAAATACTGTTTAAACAACATTGTAAAAATACAGAAAATGCTTTATCATATAAGAAGCTTCGCGACTAAAGGAACATTATGAGAAAGCAATATCGACATTTCAATTTCCATCTTTTTTTCACGCCAAGTTTTTTTTTGTCAAGATTTTTGGCATCTTGTATTTTTTTTAGATTTAGATACTACTTGACGTATGTACTATGCAGTACCGAAGAGTTTTCCCCAAAGCTGACTCTTTAAATGTATTTATAAAGGGCCTCAAGGCGCTAAACGAGTTTGTTCGCTCGCATAGAGATCCGGGCTGGCCGGTAGCATGCCGAGAAAATTCTGAAATAATTCATAGATCCTACTTGAATAAACTAAACTTTACTAAAAAAAAATTTTCGTAAACTTTGTTTAAAAAATGTTATTAACGTATCAGTGTCCACAAGAGTGGCTGCAAAGATTCCCCGAAGAAACACAATTGGGGGATGGTTTCTTCCTCGCTCTTCGATATGTAATACAGTTTCCAGCAGTTATGTAAGCCGCTAATTGAGTCACCTAGTACCGCAGACTGTTCTTTTTTCTTTAATTTAAATTTTGTAGAAGAGGAAGCGAAAAATGGGTAAGAGGGAATGCACCCATGCACAGTTAGGTATGCGGAGACGTAAGTAGCAGGTACGAAGGGTACGTGTAGCAACGCAGATAGGAACCGGAGATACACTTCACGGTTGCAGAGGCCACTACCACCGCTCGCTACACCTCGGAGTGGTGCGACCGGCATCTCCGGAGCCCAAGCGGCTTTAACTCCTACCGAGGATTTATCGGCGACATAAAGTTTCGCCATTGAACGCTCGCGTATTCTCGAAACCCCCTGCGTGCCCCCTCGTGCATCCATTTCTCTGGCTCGGTGGCTAGGCGAGGTCTTCGCACCCTCAGCGAGCGCATAGCTACAGTCAGTGAGGAGAGGCTAAGGGGGAGGAAATGCGCAAGAGGGTGAAATTGATGGAAATAGAGGAGGAAGAGGAGGAGAAGGGGGGAGGATTGGCCAGGGCGCCACAAATTCTGTCACCACTCGGGAGCTCGTCTGAATAAGGTTTTTTTCCCTTCAAGTTATGCATATTTACAGATATGTTAAATTCACAAATTTAACTTTATCGAGGAAAGGTATACTGTCTTCTTCAAGTGGGATTCCACTTGGACGAAGAACCCGGAAGATGTAGAAAAAAGCTATCCATTTGCGCTTCGACCGTTGCTTCGAACGACGATAAAAAAAAAATGACGAGGCAATGCGTAAATTTAAGTTCCAATTTACGAATTTTTTTTCTTTTTTTTTTTGTCGCACGGGGAACTTTAATACATCTTTATTAATTGATAAATGAATACTTAAGAAACATTTCTCTGAAGTATGCCCAGTCATTGGCCGTGGATTGGATATAGAGTTCCGGATATAAGTTGCTCGTAACGAGCCCGAGGTTTTTTTTTTTTTTTTTTTTTTTGTAGTCCACCGAGAAGGCTATCCGAGACTACTTTAATACTTAACTCCGAGAATTATAACGAGCGCTTAAGGAGAGACTAACTCTCCGATAATTTATTTCCGTCGATAAGATTCATATATCGATCGCTAAGAGACGTAAGGTCGCGTCCCGCACCGTTTAGCATTTAAATCGATGTCGGATACGCCCTTTCGCTTTGCAGCCATTGATGTACGTAGAAGCTCGGCAATTAGTGAAAGTAATAAAATCTTTATAGTTTTCGATTACAGCCCTTTCGTGGTGATTTTTTTTCTTCTTCGATATCGTCCGTGGATAATGGCGCACGATTAATTATTCATTTTGTCGATATCAGGGAATCCGGATTGCCTTCGGACATGAAAAATGTCCATGTGCCCCGGTCGGGAACGAAACGATCATGAGGCTACGTCTATTACGGAGGGATAAGCTTTTGTTTTCACATTGATTGAAGCACCAATTACCAGTGCTTCCATTATCTCCGTTCAATCGTTCACGGTCTAGGGCTACCTCGAAACCGCAAATCATAGGAGAGAAACGCGCTCGACTGTACTTGAATTTTTAAGTGGCGACCGATAGATTTCTGCCTAACGGGCGTATTTGAATTCCATCCATCTTCTACCGTATTTCTCTTTCTCATATCGGTGGCTTTCGTTTCACGAAATTTTTTATTTTCTCCTCGATATTTTCATGCGAACGTGTTCAGAATGTTCCGAAATGTCGAGGAATAAGATTTGGACGAATAAAAAAAAATGGAAACCCCCTACAAGGTGAGAACAGCTCGAGTCATCGAGGTAAAGTTTGTCACGCCGTCGAAGGATTAATCCTTGTTCGTTCGAATTCGCTTGCATTCTTGGCCAAGTACCTTCGGTCGTCGAGATTTTGGGCGGAGTTGAATCGAGAAACAAAAAATCCTTTGGACACGTGAAACATTGCCCAACCGTACGGTGACGGAAATAATTTAAGTCCTTGCGGTCCATGTGTTCATGTCATGTGCAACATCCGTCGAACAGAAACGCAAGGACTCGAAGAAATGTGTGCTGCACCTGACGACACAGTGTGTAGCGTGCATTGTAGGCACGTCGTTAGGTCTGCAGGACGGCTGGGATGCCGAAGGCACGTAGACCGAAGTTCTTTTTTTTTTCCTTCCATGGCCCATTGTATTTTGGAAGGCGGGGTCAAAGGGACTGCATCCCTTTGCCGGCGTCTAGCAGGCACGCAACAATCAGGGTAGGGCAGGCGTGCGGCAGACGCGCACAGGTACTCAAATACCGGGGCCCACGAAACCGTGAATAGACGTTAACCGCTGAGCCGGAATGAAAGGAACCGCTCGTCTAGAGCTTGTGGAACGCGGACTTGTCTTCTTTTACGAAGAAAGACGAGTATACGCGTTTCGTGGAAACAGAGACGCCGAGAATTTCGAAGAATTTTTAACAGCTGATTACCGAAAGATTAAATCCGATGTGTGTACTGAGGTGCCTGCGTTTAGGCGTTTTTCCTTATTACAACATGACTGCGCATGCGTGCGGTATTTTTTTTTTTTTTTTTTGCAAGAATTCACACCAGAAACGTACACAGTAAAAAAAGTTTGTACTTTTTACGACAAAACTTTCTGTACACAAACGTCCACAATTTTGGTTTTGTTAATTTTCTAGTTTTACAAACAAAAGTACAAACTAAAATTGTCAATTGCACGAGAAATAAAAGGGCAGGTTTGTAATATTCAAGCCTGAACAAACGAGTTTGTCACTTATTTAACAAAATTATTTTTACGAAACTTCGTATTCCGATTTTACGAAATTATTTTTTACTGTGTATGCTCGACCGTGAAATTGTGCCAAGCGTACGCATGCGCACTCACGCTATAGTAACGAAAACCCACATATCGAAAGCACCTCGAGTATTGCAACCGGTAGTTGAAAACCAAAAAAAAAGAAAATTGTTCAGATTTTAGATTTTCACATTTCTTCGTACAATTTACTTTCGTTTACAAATCGTCTACGAATAGCAATTGCTTAGCAACCAATCAATTTGTTGGGCCATCAAATCATGTTTGGCAATAGTTTGCCTGAGACGAGGAAAGCCCAGTTGTTTGCCCAATCAACTAATCTGGTGACCCAGTCACCCGATTTGCTGACCCAACTGAACACTGTTGGTCCAACCAATTAATTCCCTGGCTACACCGATTAATAATTCCTTCACCCCAACTATTAATCGTCTACTAAACTAAACGTGTATTTAACAGTGGGACGACTAATTTTTTCAATGAAGAGATAAAAAAAAATGTAAATCGCTGTACGCAACATTATAGCTATCCGTCTTAGTCGATGCGGCCCGGGCGCATGATGGCGTCTGAAGTACTCGTCGTTGTTGGAGACGGCTAGGACAACATCGAAGGAGTTTCAGGTGCAGCGCGTCCCTGTGCTACAGCGTTAGAGGAGAGGGGTTAAGGTGATTCCCCTTGCTCGTAGCGTAGTTCTCTCTGATAGTGCCGGTTGTGGTTGAGACGGCGGTGACTGGAGTGGGGAGTGCCGTGAACACGTAGAGCGTGGTTGTCGGCAGTCGGCCCGGAAACGCGCATCCGAACGGTCACAGAGAGAAGCGGCGTTCGCTTCAAAAAAATTTGCAATCGGCACGAGTGGAAACTGCGACGAATAAGGAAATAACGTCTGCGCCTCGTACGTGTGCGTTTAACGCGGTAAAATGTCGCAGTGCCTTTCAGTGTTTTAATTATAAACCAGTGCCCTTTGGATTATAAACGCTATTGGATTATCGTCGTTTTTCCTCGAATGGCATAATCGCAATGGTCAGCTTTAAAACCGACAACGCGATAAGGCAAGTCAATGTAGATTTTTTAAAATAAGAAGAAGACCGTAAATGAAAAAGGATCCGAGTTTATTTGTCGTGAACAAATAATGCTTAAGAGCATGTAGAATACCGGGATCGTTGATAAAAACTGTAATCAACTTTTCTCACGGATTTTGGCATGAACGCTCGAAAGATAAGTATAAATGAAAGCCGAGATTATATCTGCTTTCGATGAGATTTCTCTTTTGACCTTACATGCGAGAATCCGATAGAAAAGTTTATTACAATTTTTTATGCCGACTGAGCTCAGAATGGACGTGTTGTTTCATATGCTCTTAAGGCAAGGCTAAACATGTATGAGTGCGAGAGAGACTGAGTTAAAATTTTTAATCCATTTTTCTCCGAAACGATTCTATAAAATGGAAAACTAATTGCGAGACGTACTGCTTAAATCAAATACGCAATGCACCCTGCAATTTTTTTATATTCTGTGATATCGTTTCGGGAAAAAATGAATTCAAAATATTTTGAGGCTATGTTGATCTTTAGCTTAAGGGGAGTCTAAATCCAGCCGGTGTTTGCTTGGGTGCGAGAGAGACAGCGCCATGGGGGACTCTGTGAGAACGAGAGAGAGGAGTTTAGACTCCCCTTGAGAAAAGGCAGGCTTAACAACAATACCGATATATCATTTTGAATTGTCCTCTTATTTTCCTCATTGCGCCTGCGCTCACTTATTATGTGATCCCATCAAGCGCAGATCGTAACCGTTACGTCATTTTTAAGTTCGATGTAAAATCAACGATGTTCTGTACACCCAGAAAAAAAATTTATTTGACGGCCACCGTTTATTCGGTTTAGATAAAATATTTATTTGATTTAAATAAATATTTATTTTAATTAAGTAAATAGTTACTTAAATGAAATAAATATTTATTTAAATCAAATAAATATTTATTTTAATGAATATTTAAATGTTTTATTTTAGCTGTAATCGATGAAATATTTATTTGAACGTCCCTGGCCTAGTCTTTACTTGACTCAACCGTATTTTTTTTATCCGTGTATCGTTGTGTTTGGCGGAACGCAGTTTAGGTGTCGATTGTTGACCAACGAAAAATAAAACATTTTGGAATAGTTTCGATGATCGATCGAATGTCAATACTTTTTAATGAAAAGCATCTTTGATCGGCCACTTGGTTCGCAGGTTTTACCCATGCGACGTAAACTCATCCAGTTGTTGATTAGCTATGTAATTTGCGGTGCACCGTTGGCGCGGAAGCGAGCGCGCTGGGTGAAGATTTATTTACACATAGCGCCCCAGCCTCTTGGCTCTCGCTTTCGCGATCGCGCGTGCTCGCACTTCTCACGACAGTGATTCTCGGTGTGTTCGCGCGAGTGGCACGTGTCTACAAAAGTACCTAACAAGTATATCGTAATATGTACTGTGGTTGCGAGAAGCGTGCAAGGGGAATCCGACGTACGAGGGGTTGCGCTTATATGCACACCTTTTAAAAATTATTATCACGCTCCGACGAGCGCCGTGACCCTGAGGCTCTACCAGGGCTGCTGTCCATTGTGCCGCTGTGCACACTACTCTCCTTGTACACTACACGGTCACGTATTCATTCTCTTTTATATATTCTTTCCTTGCCTCCTCGTGCCAAAAAAAACTCTCAAAAATTCTCGATTATTTTCATGAAAGAGGTTCATAGTTTCCTTTTTTTCCTCTTTCATAGAGGCTTTGTTTTCACAAAAAAAAAAAAAAAAGATTGGACATCAAATTTTATAGGGTATTCTATATACCATATTCCGAAAATTAGGATAAAAAAAATCGTCAAAAATTACTCGTGTCGTGAGAATCCTTAGCAAGTGTTATTAGTGCGGGCAGAAGGGGGGACGTTATATTGGGACGTGACAAAGGTGACCCGAGCCGCAGCTGTCATAAAACCGGAAGCGACACCCGTGCGTTCCTGCACGTCCGGTCTTGGTAATTGCCGACAGGTGCGATCATACTCGTTACATAATGTCCGCTCACGTATACTTTTCGTGCCCGACGCTTGCAATGATTCCGTCTGCGTAAAACGTCGGGCGACAGGGGGGGGGGGGTTCAATGTTTAATTAAAACAAACACGGCGGGAGCATATTCATTACTATAACTCGGTTAATATTATACACCTTGGGCGACGGGTAGACGGCACCGGAATTTCAATATGCTCCTCGCTACTCTTCCAAATTTCCAAAGCTTAACGCGCGACGAGCCAAGATTATTCACAAAATATGAAGAAAAAAAAGTTTGAAAGTTAGAACGACAGAAAAGTTGGCGAGATTGAGCTAATACGAAACAATTTCGCTTCGCTGGTAAGCGGAAACTCTGTCGTGCGAGAATGATGAGAGAAAATAAAAGTTATATTCGAGTCTCGAAAGCCTCGAGCGAGCCAGCTTGGCGGGTAGACTCGTCGCTGCTCCTCCCGGCGCTGCGAGCCGAGACCGGGGGAGAGCCTTATCTACCTGGCGGTACAAGAGCCCGCCGGTGCTACCTGGAAATGCAATATCTTTCGTTCTATAAACTCGATTACGTGCCCGATAAGATAAGCCCAAGGTACAGAGCGACGAGTCCGTTGTATACATTGTTACAGCTGTAAATTGTAAATTACCTCCCAGAGTACACGGTAAAGAAGGTTCTCACAATTGTCCACAAAGCTCGACAATTTTTGTTTGTTGACATTTTGACTTATATTTTTTCCATCGACCAGAAAAAAAAATTACAGACGTTCCCACACTGAGAAAAAAAAAATCGGTTGAGTAAATGAAATGAGCGCTTACGGGTGGCGAAATAAATGTTTCGTTGATCGAACGAAATAATTGTCGTAGTCAGTAAAGAAACATTAGTTTGATCAACGAGGAATTCGATCAACCAAACATTTGTTTCGCCACCCCTAAGCGTACGTTTTGTTGACTCGATTGTTTTATTTTCTCTGTGCAGATAGCCAACCGTAGCACGGGTAACCAAGGGCAATTGCTTGCCACCAAGATTTGCTGTTTGCTTGCCAGCAATATTGCAACAATAGTTTCTAGCCCGAGATTGCAGCACATTGGTAGCAAAAGTCCAACAACCGTTGCTATAAGCTGATTTCTTATTCTCAACAGGCGTGAAAGAGATTAAAATTCCTCGCCATTAGAAACCGACCTCTGATTACACATTTTCTCATTCAGCGTTATTGCTAACGAAAGCTTATTTTTTCAATGAATGAATTCGATATTAGGTTGATAATGAACTACATCAGATGCACGTAAAATAACCATGATTCAAGCAAATTAATCTTCGTAGATGCAAGGCACTAGCAAGCCTTGCTGACAACTTGCTGACCATATGCGCCTAAGAATTTTTGGCATTGAATGCTGACAAAAACATAGGCAAATGCGGACGCACGTGCCCCAATTTTGCCACCACCATGTGCGGACATATGCTGCCTACACTGTAAAAATAAATTGTACATTTTATGTATTGGAACTTGAAATTTGCTAACATTACTTACATTAATTGAGCATTAATGTACTTTGCTTGTAAAATAAAAACACCAGATATTAAAATGACGAATCTTTTGCTCGAAATTTACAGACATTTTTTATGAAATATACTAATTTTACTGTAAAATTGCAACGCACATAGGTTTGAAATTTCAGAAACATTTTATGCAAAAAAGCCTCCAGTACTGTTAATTAATTTTGAAACAAAATTTTTGTACAGTGTATTTGCTGGCGGGTTGTTGGCAAAATGCTATCTGGGTGTGGTCGACCGGTATTACTTGAATGCACGAACTTTTTTTGTACTTTCTATACAGCTGATGTCTTGTACGTATTTCATTGTCGGATACATGACGACTGAAACGTTGTTTTCACAAAATTGACTATACGATGTTTTTAAAAATATTTTATATCTTTTCGCGGTGAGAATGGAAGCGACGCTGTGATTTTATATTTCGTTTCTTAATAATAATTTATTCCAAGGTGTTTTTATTTAATGATCTCAATTGGGTGCTTCGAAAGACCATCCCGACTTTAATTTCCTTTCCATCGTTTCTTCAGTCGTTCGCACAAAGGTTTGTTTTGATTTTTTTTTTTCTCCTCTTTAACTACATGAGTGCCGGCGCCGAGACGGAAACAATCCCCACGTCCGGTCGAGCGCTCACAGTTCGCAGCACAAACGCTCGAGCGTTACTGTTCTGTACGAGGAGAAGTGTTGTTGATGTTTTTGATACTTCGTCGTTAACCTTCACGCCCGAGTTCATTTCCCGCTCCCACTTTCGACACGTCGCTCGTCCACAGGGCTTTCTGCGAAATTTACTCTCACGGCTCAGTCAGCTCGCGTTTCGGACAAAGAGAAGACCTGGCGTCCTCGATGAGTGACAGAATCGCCGAGTGTAACGATTTACATTAATTGAAAGGCTAGAAATGGAGGAATGGCTGAGGTGCAACACGTGCTTTCATCGTATGAAGAATTCGTCACGTGTATTCTATCTCACTGGATGCGATCACGTGTTCTGCAGTTACTGTGTCGATGGAGGTATATCCCAACCACATTTCTTCATTATACTCAACAGCGCGTGAAATATCACGGTCGGTAATGAAAACTGTTATTTATTTTTTCAACCGTGCTAATCGCTCACGCTCAAAAGAAAATTCGTACACGAAGCTGTATTGATAACCTGCTTTATGGAAGAATTTGCTTGTAAGCGTAGATGGTCTGCATCGTTTAAAAAAATAATTACACTTTTCATTGCCGAAAATGGGAGAAAATGGTGTCACATTGCCTTAAGGTGAAGTGAAAGTCACGTGACGGGGCCATGAGTGTGAGAGAGATAGTTGCAATTTTTTAATTAACTTTATTCAATGGTGCTAATTTTGTTGAGAAAAAGATAAATTCGGGCCGGATGCTGGTGTATCCATCTTTTGTCTTTGATTATCTAATTTGCTTTAGACCAAAATATCAACAATATCGAAAAAAAAAAAACGATCATAGGAAAGGCGACTTGTTACCGACCGAGCGCGGGTTGATGGGCGGGAGGGTATTTCACATGGCTTTAAGGTAGCTATGTCGCTTCCCGCTCATCTCGCATAAGTTCGAGAAAAGTAAGCGAATATTGCAAGTACTTCTCGATGATATAAAAATCTGAAAAAAATTCATGCAGATTAAAGGTACTGAAGAGATTAATTTTGTACAATAATAATTCCAAAATGTTATTAACAAATTAATCAAAAAATTAATTGTTTAACAAATTGCCCGGCAAAACAACCATTTTTTTCTATGAAAATGATTCGTTTATTTTTCTGAATACGTATGAATTTTTGCAGATTTTTCAATTAGCTTTGATTTTTTAATTTTTTTATTCGGAAAAAATGTCTGAATAAACACAAAAATTAAAACTAATTGAAAAATCTGAAAAAATTCATACGTGTTCAGAAAAATAAATGAATCATTTTCATAGAAAAAAATTGTTGTTTCGCCGGGCAATTTGTTAAACAAATAATTTTTTGATTAATTTGTTAATAACACTTTGGAATTATTATTGTGCCAAATTAATATTTTCAGCACCTTTCATATGTTTGATTTTTTCAGATTTTTATCCCATCGAGGAGTGTTCACAATTCTCTCTGAATTCGCGTGAGGTCAAACTGTCCGCAAGTGCTACCTTAAGGTGGGGCTAAAGATCATCATAACTTCAAAATATTGTGAAATCATTTTTGTCCGAACCTGTTTTATAAAATAAAAACGTAATTCGATTAACGTAGTGCACTCCACAATTAGTTTTTCATTTTGTAGAATCGTTTCGGAGAATAATTAAAAAGGGCACGGTGACACCAGCTCTCTTCCAGCCAACCCACTTGGGAGAGCCCACTTGGCGATAACATCTGCGATGTACTTTTTTCGAGGCCGCTTAAGCTCCCGTGTCTACCGGAAATAAGATTTCACCGGGTCCACCCGCTCTACTGAGCACTGAGAAATACAAATTGGAAGTAGAGTTGAAATAACTCGAGTAGAGTTCATTTTTTAATCCTGTTTCCGTTGGCCATGTTGGAAAAAAGAGCATTACAGTTTCAATTACCGACCGCGGTATTTCATATGCCTTCAAGCAACGCAACGAGCGTGATGATATTTCTTCGAACCGATATTTCTACCTTGTCCAGCCTCGAAGCAATGCCCGGAGTGCGATACCGTCGGTGTTGGGATTATACCTATACGAGAAACGAGTTCGCAGCAAAAGATGTACTGCGTCGAATCAGCTTCTAGTCACGCGAAGATACTCATCGAAAGACCGCGTTTCTGCAGAGTCCAGTATCTGATACTCTCGCGTTACGCTTGGAAAACGGTAAATATATAATTTAGAGAATGACCGTCGCTTTGTATTTTTGCCACAATATCGGGTGTACCATCAACACAAAAAAAAAATCAAGCTGACAATAATTATTGTTTCAGGACGAGGCGTACGATCAGTTGGTAAAATCTACCTTGCAGCTGATCGAAGCTGCGGAATTGTCGCAAGTGTTGCAGAAAAGGCTCAAAGAGAACCTCGTCAAACATCGCCGTCCGGCGATAAATGTCCCTTCAACGACGTACGAAAGAAATGTTCCCGTGACGAGAAAACCCACTTTAGAGATCTTTTCGAATAACGTTCGGCCTCGGCTGGCCGAGCCCAAAACGGAGTATTTCCCGAAGAACGCGCAACCTCAGCTACGAAACTGGAGAGAACCGGCGCAGACGTCGATTTACGATTATCCTCATCCGGTCGAGCATGAATCGGAGTACTTCCCGAACGCTCAGCCTCAGTTCCAGGACTGGAGAGAACAGCAACAAACGTCGGATTACCATTACCCTCAGCTGGACGACCTCAAGTCGGAGAACTCCTCAAGGAAGTCTGCGTCCCGCCGTCGAAGTTCACTTAAACCGACCAAGCAGACCAAACACAAAAGTTGTTTGCGGAAGAAAAAACGTGTTGACGAAAAGATTTCGCCAGAGGCGCCGACCTGCGACCACCCGCAGAAGAAACGTTCGCGCACAGAGTGCTCGACATCGGGCGCACAGGCTTGGTCCCGCGATCCTCGAAGTCTGATAGATACACCTAATCTAAATTATGCGCAATGGAAGAACCGCGCGACGAATTTCGTTTCGGCCAACCCTCAGCCTCCGAACGCAGAGTTCCGGGATCTTCATCTGCATAACAATCGTTTGGTTCGTTCGACCAATCATTGTGACCAGCCGTACCAATCTACGATCGCATACGCTCCAGAGAATACTGAATATCGTACGAGAGCGATTATCGATGCACCGGAAGTCTCGAAAGCGACGAATGAAAAGACTTCGTACCCGTGCGATCGTTACGGTGAACCGCAGTACTTGAGGAATGGGAAGAGTTCGATTGTAATATGCGGAAACACTGTCGTACATAAACCGGTGAAATCATTCGAGTCAAGGTGATGCGCACTCTGCGACCGCACAGCAAAAAAGGTTTCAGGTCGATAAGGATGTTTTGTTTTTGTTGAACGGTAAAGAAAAAAAAAAATCCTATTGAAGAGTCGTTTACCTCTACGAACAATAAATAACGGGATTTATTGTGCGTAACCGGTGGATCCGATAATGTCAAAAATGTCCAGGTTGGAATTTTTTTCTTGGCGATTTCATTTCTTTATTTTGATCGGCAAACGTTATTTTCAATTGCAAATAACGTAAGATTGAGATGAAAATAAAGTGGAAAAGTTAGCGAGAAAAAAAATGTGGATGTTCGCCGACAAGAAATGTTTGTTGCGTGTACAAACCTTTTTCACTGTGTGGATATTCCTGTTATCGAAGCATCCTCGAAATTCAAACAATAATAGGCTTTTATATATTAAATTCTGTTTTCAGGAGACCGACTGCAGCGAGGAAATGAAAAAAAAACTGACCGATCTTTCTACTCAGTACCATTTTCATATTTTGTTCGAAGAAGAATGTAGCTATAATAGCACTGTGATTCTACTAATAATAAATATCTCAGAAGTACATTGAGAAGTTGTTTCCATCGGTAAATCAACCATAACACAGATGGCGCGCGATTCAGGTCGACGAACCGAAAAAAAATTTGATTTCAAAAACGTTGGTCTCAAAGTTAAAGTTGCAACGGGATCAGCAGCTGTAAAAAAATGTATTTCCGTTCCGCGAAGACGGAATTTATGTTTGGGAGATTTATCGTCCGAACTTTGTTTTTAACAATTTCCTTCCGCCGATGTTTCAGTGAGCAGTCCACACCTCGTCGCCATCTTCCAGGCAATCCGCACGACTCCCTGAACCATTCGCAGAGCAATTCGCAGCAACAGAATTCCTACAGACAGCATGAACCGGCGTTACCCTCAAGCTTCACGCCGCCAACCCAGACGACGAGTTACTCCACAGTGCCGCGCGGTGGCTGCGCCCTCCATTCAAGGTGAGTCCCTTGTACCCTTACGGACGAACTCTAAGTTATCGAACCCCATGTTACCGACCGCGGATAACTGCACCCTTCGAGGAATGTGTAGACCCATGGTCGGTAACTAGTTCTCTCCCCTATTTTCTCTGAGACTCTCAATGCTTCGGACAAAAGTAAATTAGGTGTTGGTGTATCCGTCTTTTGTCTTTGATTATCTAATTTGCTTTCGACCAAAATATCAACAATATTGAAAAAAAAACGATCATAGAAAAGGCGACTTGTTACCGACCGAGCGCGGGTTGATGGGCGGGAGGGTATTTCACATGGCTTTAACGGGAAGTGAAACAGCCGTGCGTGCGAGAGAGATTGTTGCAATTTGCAAATTGACTTTATTCAATGGTGCTAATTTTTTTCAGAAAAAAATGCATTTGGGCAGGATGCGAAATTACCGTGCGCATCCGGCTCGAATTTGCTTTTTCTTCTAAAAAATTAGCACCCTTGAGGAAGGTTCATTACAGTTTTCATTACCGACCGCGATATTTCACTTCCCCTTAACGACGAGGTGTAGCAGCCGTGAATTTTCTATCGTGCAAGGTAATATCATCGATCGCACGCCTGACATCGCGTACTACACTTCCAACGGCAAAACAGTAATCTGCAATCTGTCGATAAGGAAATTTCCTTTCCTTGCAACAGACGAAATTATCCTTCCGCACGTGTACTGAACGCCATGGCGTTGAACTACAATTTGTTGGACCCCGGCGGAAGAAAATTGCACTGGGACAAATTTTCGGCAAGCAATCGATGACCACGCAGCATATCAGTGTATTTTGCTTCCATAGAGGACGCTTTGATTTCAGTACAAGATAATACTGTGCGGAAAAGCGGTTTTGTGACGAAGGTTTTGAAGCTGGGCACACGAGCCGGAAGCGAGTACCGCAGTAGCACGAGTCGAAGGCGAGTGCTATCTGTGGTACGAGATGAAGGCGAATTTTGCCCACTTGCCAACAGCCGTCGGGAACCGACACGACTTTTTGTAACAAATGCACAAAAACGCCAACTTGTTGTGTCCGCAGCATGGCGAAAGCGTGCGAAAAAATTACTAGAGTTGTTAATTAAAAAAGCGTGCGAGAAAGTAGCTAATACGATCGGCGCATGCAGTAGTAGTTTTCTCGCATGCCTTTCTAAAAAGAGGGCCAGTTTCGCCATTCGTTACAGGCGCAAAAAATTGGACTTTTTGTGCATGTGTTACAAAATAGTAATTTACGATACTAGTGCGATAAAACTTTTTCGGCACGAGCCGAATGCGAGTGCTGCAATCACACGAGTTCAGAAAAAGTCTTTCACACGAGTATCGAACCAAATTTTGTTGCACAAGGTGTGAGAATGGCTGTTTTGCGCACGCTAAACCCTCATTTTCACACCTTGTCTTCTGATGAGTGTGAGTTTACAGCACGAGCCGAAGACGAGTGTTGCAACCACACGAGTTAAGAAACAAAATTATGCGCGCGTATAGTGTCCAAATTTTACTTCACGAGGATCCTGCCATTTTCGCACCGAATGAAGTAACATTTATTTATTTCACTCGGTGGGAAAATGGCGGTTTTTTTGGCACGCTTCGCGTGCGAAAACCCCCATTTTCACACCTTGTAAAATAAAATTTTATCGGATACTCGTGCGAAAAACGTTTTCTGAAAAACGTCAGAAAAAATTTTTTCGCACTCGTATCGAAATGTACTATTTTGTAACTCATGTATGAAAAGTGTTACTTTTCGTACCTGCTAAGAGTGGCGATAGTGGCGTGAAAATGTGAAAATGAAATTGTGAATGTGAAAATGAAATTGTGAAATAAAATTTTATCGGATACTCGTGCGAAAAACGTTTTCTGAAAAACGTCAGAAAAAGTTTTTCCGCACTCGTATCGAAATGTACTATTTTGTAACTCATGTATGAAAAGTGTTACTTTTCGTACCTGCTAAGAGTGGCGATAGTGGCGCTTTACAGCCAAGTGTACTATAAATACCCTGTACTATAAATACCTCGGTTCGATTTTACTTTTCGCACACTTAAGCATGCAAAAAGTACGGCGCATGCACAATAAACAGGCACGGAGCAGCTCTTCTCCTTCATTCGTTACAAAAAAAGTTATGTGATACTAGTGCGGTGCAGCGAATATGACACGAATCCTGTGAAGTGAATCGCACTCGTTGCACTCGTACCACATGGAGCACTCATCTTCGGTTCGTGCTCCTGTGGTACTCGCTCGGCTCGCGCGATCACTTCACAATCTGCGTACAACGTTCGCTTTAACGCATTTGTATCACAACTACTATTTCGATAATAAAAAGAAAAAATAGCGAAAAGATCCAGATATTGATATCAAATTTCCCATTTTTAATCGGCAAAGGGTTGAAATGTTGGTATAATGAAAAATTAATTAATTGATTGACTAATAAATAAAGACAAACTATTTGAAGAAGCTTTGTAGACAAAATTAGATGAGCAAGCGATGTGAGAATTTAAGTTTTCATCCTGTTATTTTTATACAAAAAAAAGTTGAAAATTTTTATTTTCATATCGCTTTCTCATAAGGTTCCTTTGTTCGCGAAGCTTGTTCTATGACGAAGCATTGCCTGTATTTTTGGCTTCCGGACATTTTTTCCTAAATGTGATTTTTCGATGTTTTGGAACATTCTGAACACGTTTTCATTGAAATCCCAAAATTTTTTTTTTATCATAACAAAGCTTCCTCCACGAGGAAGCAAAAAGTACCGAATCGAGCGTAGAGTCTAAAAAGAAAATGCTCAATTTTCGTTTTCCGTCTTCTCGCCCCGACTTCGGATCGACGAAACTACGCACGATAATCTCGCGTTCGCAGTAGCGAATAAAGGACAATGGTGGCGCGCGGGATTAAGGTTAACCCATGTGTTTCATCACATCGCTCTAATTGTAGCGACCGGACACTCGTGATCGTCCCCCGTTTCAAGATTAATGTAGCGGTTCGACACAGATAGCCGCTGATTTAACGTGGTTTCATCCTGGCCTAATGACTGCCGGGCCGCCGCCGTTGTCGCCGGGAATACTCGAATACGCGAACGTTTCGATGCTACCAGACCCCCGATCCATCCCTCTGCCGATAGCAGAACGCGCTAAGCACCTCCGAGCCGCGCACAAATTACGCGCTGAATATACAACGAATTATGAACGCGCCAACTCCTCCCCCTATCCTCTGCCCTCTGCTCTCGCGGCTATAAGATTCATATTAAAACCACTTTATCTTCTTTACATTGCAATCGCGTTGGAGAAACTGGAAAAAAACAAGCAAATTACCAAACAAATCCACCTCGACCCTTTCCTTGGGTATACAAACTTTTTTTTTCATCAACTTTTTTTTCTCTCCGTTCCTTTCTTTTTTTTTTGTCCTCCCCTCCGGCCATCAGCTTTCGGTCCGGCGTCGGGAGAGAGCCCGGGATCCTATTTGAATAATCAACCGGACGGGAGCTTCGTCTTTTTCTTCTCGTCGGCCATTCTCTCGCCTCCCCTTTGTCTTCTTAACTAATTATATTTTCACCTTTTGTCGAGCTTCTCACCCTACATCGCTTTGGGCTTTGAGCGCACACACCGCACCGTTTGTTTCGTCATTAAACCTTAAGAATTACCAAACGGATTTGTGTCGTTAATTTTGTCTCTTCTTTATTAGCGGTCTTACGTCGCTTAGCCCCTTCTCGATCCGGCACGATTACCCATGCGTTGGTTATATTCCTTCGGAAGTGAAAAATTCGAGTACAACTCATAATTACGTTACGATTCATTGGAAACTGTGCTGGTCGCGTTTGGGAAAACCAGGAGAGGCGGAACGAGACGGGATCCGAGCGAAAGGGCGAAGGGTTTGCATCTTTCGCGGAATGGTTTTTTTATGTCCATAAACCCGGAAGAGGTACACGAGCCGAGCCAACCATCGCTCGGGTTTATGGATCGTGCAAACTCAATTATCATAAAACTTTACTTTCAAAACGAACTTCGTCGGAGATTTCATTTTTTTTTTTTTTACACCTCAAGTAAAGCGTCCGGTAATTTTGAAAACTGTGAATTAGTCACGAAGCTTGGCTCTTGTTATTTAATGTAATAACGTTAATAATGAATTATCACGAGTTATTTTTTTACATTTCGTAGTTAGTTTTCGGTCCACACCCAATTGACTGTGCTTATCTTACTCGAACGGCCAGACCGAGATGGGGTTTTGTAGAAACTGCAGTCGAAAAATATATGAATATTCGATGCGCAATCGAAAGAAAAATGAAAATGAACCAAAGAACAAAAACGACGAGTGAAAAATTGTTAATCTGAGAAAAGCATAGCACAATTTTGCAAACTGGTAAAAAGTTTCCACCCGTTGAATTTTTGTATTCGCGTTCTCCGATTCCATATGTCACTAATTCCCAGTCTGTAATATTGTTTTAAGCTTTTTGCAGAGTAACAAATTTTCGGACGGCCGTTATTTTTTTTGCAAAAATTTAATCTTCCTCTTTATTTTTGTACGGCGCATCAGCGGAACCCGAAAAAAAGCTGGCTGTCGATTCACGAGTGTGAAATGTGTGCTTGGAGGATTTTCAGCTCGGAAGCTGTGTTGACGACTTCGAGCCATCGGTGACTCCTTAGGATTTCCAACAGCCGGTAAATATACCATCCGAACGCGTTGTTGTACTATCTCAATGCCGAGGATGGTGAGAGCACAGGGTCGAGTTTCCTCGAGCCATTACTTCTCATACCTTATCGCTGCGGTGGTTTTCCTTCAACGCCCCCCCCCCCCCCATCAAAGCCTCCTCCACGGAACAAACCCACACCCGACATCGGAACCCGCCTATCCTGTACCTCCAACGCCACCACAAGAATGGCAAGAGAGGAGGGGGAGGCAGAGTTCTCACTCTCCTCCGGTGCAAATTTTCCTCCACTCGAACTTGTTCACATTCCACACACAACGCGCGTTCGCAAACTTCGAATACCGTAAAAGTAGAGACGTTAAGGGAACTCGGCTATATATATATATATATATATATATATATATATATATATATATATATATATATATAAACTTTTCCTGGAAAAAATGCTGATGCTCAAAATTGTCAAGGCTGTGCGGTAACATTCAATCATTTGCACGAAGAGCATCGTAGTTGTTGATTTGATCGGCAAAACAGAAATTCATTTTATGTTTTGGGTATTATTTTTGAATTCCCATAAATAATGATAACATACTGTTATAAATATAGCAGAGAGCGAAGCTGTCGGAACTTGTAAATGTTTTCCGATCACAGTAAATATATGTGGAGAAACATACGTATTTTGGAGAGCATGGAGGCTCAAAAGAAATGTTTAATAAAATAAGGAATCTCGATTTTGTTTTAACTTCCAATTTTGTTTTAACCGTTATTACTTTAACCGTTTCGCTTCATACCTTTCCGACGAGAATGAGGGAACGGTTGAAAGAAAAATGGCCTTTATGAAATTAAAGCGCGCCTGGGAGCCTCGTTTTCTCTCCGTCTCTCTCGGGATTACAGCGTTAACCCGAGCTTCCTTATCCTCGGCACTTTGAGCGTGCTCCGAAGAAATTGCATCAACGTTATTTTGGTAGTTGGATACACGAGGTGACATCGCCGTGGTAGTTTACCCCCCGCCAGAACACAACAACGTATGCAATACATGTCGCTTGAGGTGATGCGAAACCTTCTCCAGGTCGCCCGACTCGGGCTCAGTCGGTAACAAAAACTGTAATCCATTTTTTCCAAGGGTGTGCCAACCTTTATAAACCTTTTCGAGGAAGATTGAATTATTGGGTTCTGCTCAACTGTTGGACGAAGACAATGATTTGTTTTCAGCCCAAAATGTTGAAGATCCTTAAAAAAAAAAATATGGTTTACAGTTTTTGTTACCTACCGCGGTAATTCACATACTCTCGATACCGTAGTCTTTAGCTTACTGTTTCGTGACCGAAGGTAATACGAATTCAAAATGTAATTAATTTTTAAAAAGTGACGAGATTGCATTATCATAGTTGCATTGGTAAATCATGTCATTTTAGTATTCATGAAGCTGAGCGAGTGAAATATAAATTGTACATCGTCGGGAGTTTAATTGGAAATCCTACATTTGGGAATTAATTATTTTCCACTACAGTTATTATTAACGTTGCCCGTATTGAAGTATTCAGTGTACGAAGTTTTCGGATTACCCGCCTGAAACAAAATCCGCCCTTTACAAATATATTCTTCATTAAATTTCTCATCTATATCCGAGGGCTCCCCGTCGCTACCGGTGAAAAAGTTGAAAATTCTCATATCTCGAACAAATGTTCCTGGTTTTATCAGCGTGCCGCATAAAGCCGGCTCGCACCCTTTGCCCATTCGCCCTTTTCTCGCTCGTTGCGCGGGAGGCCGTAGCTCTCGGCGTAGTGCTTCATATACTACCTCAGCCGAGTCGCGTAAGCATAACCCACCGAACGAAATCAACTTTAATAAATCTTGTGAGTCTAGTATTACATCCGACGTTGAGATATGAAATTGTAAAGGATCCGTAGTGGAAAAGAGACTCGAGCCACGGTCAGAGATTCTCTCACTGCTCCTTGTGACGCTCGTCGCACGTAGGTACACAGTAAAAATCCATTGTGCATTTGGCAAATTTTTTTATCCACAATCGTCCGAAAATTCAACAACTATTTTTTTTTTTATAAGACATTTTTTTACAGGGAATTTTCGGAGCCGTTATTGTGAAAATTTTCCATTTTTGGGTATTTTGAAATACCGTTATCTTTGCCTCCCGATTAAGTACCGGAAAACCCCAAGTGCCTATCGCGTCCTACGGGATGAAATACATAACATGGGATATTATATATATTTTATATTTTTTAAATATTGTATTTATATTAGACGGAGCTTCCAAAACGTTTCTCTAGTTCGTCACGGGGCGATCAAAACGGGAGACAGTACAAGAAAGTGCTAATTTTGACTTCTTATCGTCGTTCACGAAACGGATGCAATGAAAAGATGGAAATTCAAGTTACGCACAGCTTCCTCATTTTTGCTTCCTCATAGAGGAAGCTTTGTTTACATGAAAAAAAAAATTTCGAGATAAAAATGTGTTCAGGATGTTCCAAAACGTCGGAAAATTGAAATTTTCATGTCGCTTCCTGATAAAAGTTGCCAATTGAAATGTTCATATGGCTTTCTCATAATGTTCCTTCATTCGCGAAGTTTCCTCTATGAGGAGGCCATAAATATAGAAAATCCTTTCTCATAGAAGAAGCTTTGCGAATAAAGGAACATTGTGAGAAAGCCATATGAACTTTTCAATTTTCAATTTTTATGAGGAAGTGATATGAAAATTTCAATTTTCAACTTTTTTTTATCTTCATCAATTTGATTTGCCACGAAATTCTAGCGATGTTTCTCGTGTTTCCAATGCTTCGCAAAGCAAGCGTCAAAAATTCTATACAATCTACAAAGTTCGATATTTTCATGGAAATAATAAAAATTCAGATATACACGGAGCCGGCGATTTGTGGATGGAGTCCCGGGTGGTACAGGCGTTCATACCGGAAGTCGAATCGAATAAAATTTGCGAATGGCTTGCGCTCGCCGGAGCGAGGAACGGTGGAGAAACGAATAAATTTGAGAAAAAAGGAAGAAAAAAAAAAATGGAACATAGCGAAAGAGGCTTAGAAGACGAGAGACCGATAAAACAGGATGCTGGTACGGTCAGAAGTCGGATAGATGGAAAGAAATAGGTTGGACTAATGTATATCTGGTGGAAGGTAAAACGTGAAGGGCTTCGAGCATCGGAACGGATTCCCTCTCTCTTTTCCTCTCTCTCGTGCCAGTCGGATTTTCAACCCCTTGACCGGCTGGAGAGTTCGAGGCGTGTCCGGATTAACTCAAGTCCCGAACTTCTCTCTTCCACGTCGTTCCATGCTGTTCAGCGTAAGCACTCCTTCTGCTTCTGCTCTACCGGTACGCCAAATCCTCTCAAAAAGTTCAATTGGAACTATGAAAAAAACCTTGAGTAAAAAAATTTTTTAAACCCCAATGTCCTCTAAAGTTTGAGTCGATAGTTATTATTTCAAATCGTTATGGAATCCATAATTGGAAAACAAAACTTATCTCGTCTTCTTGTTAACTAGGATAACGATGCTAATCCCTGCAGTCTCAATGCGGAAATACGTCTAGCAGGTGATTTTATACTCATCGATCTAACTATCGTAGGTATTACGAAATAGCGAATGAGGTTTTTTTTTCATTCTAGAATTCGAAATGATTTTCGCCCCATATGGGCATAATATTTGGCTTGCTTAGCTCACGGAGAAAAAAAAAAATTGTCGGCACAGCAAGAATTTTGTTACCATAACTCATTCAGCTGGTTGACATAGGGATAAAATATTTTGCTGTGGCAGCCAAATATTTCTGCTGGTGCAACAATAAATTATTAACGATCTACATTTTGTTAGACAAACAGAACTATTTTTCTCCGTGCGTGGGTTGCAATACGAGCCTGCCCGACGGCTTTTAGAATTTAAAAGATATCGCCAGTCGAAAAAGCGTTTGGCGAATAAGCAACTAAGTTGACTGAAAAAAAAAGGTTTGAATGACCTCATATTACATAACGCAAAATTCGAACAGTCGAATGTGCAATGTTCGACCTTTCGTCGATTCTATGTTTAATTCGTTGCATTTCTCACCACTCCAATATCTGTTTTCGATGTAAGTGTATCATTACATCTTTGTCTTCGCAATTGTCATTTACTGCTTTATAGGACCTTTGTAAGATTGGTCATTCTAATTCGGGATTTGAGCCGATCCAAATTTTGATTGTTAAAAATGTCGATCCCCGCCCCCAATTACCTTACAATGTTAGCAATTTTCTAATACAGTAGGACCGCGCTTATCCGACCTTCAATTATCCGAGCCTCCGCGTTATCCGAAGCACCCAACTCATCCGAGTCCTCCGCGTTAACAGAGGCGTAGGCTCGGATAATACGGAAAACTCGGGTAAAACGGATAAATCAGCATGACCGCGCGCGCAGTAGTCTGTGTAACTGCTAGATTGTTGCATACGCACTTAAACTTGTACAAGTTTGCTGCGTCTTTGTATTGTGAGCCGTAAATACATTGGTTCCGATTCTAGAGTCACTGGTAGAACGTCGTGATGTCTCAAAAAAGAAAAAAAAAGTTGTAAATTAACTAATAAAGATGATGTTTATATGAAGTGGTGTGTTACTTAAAAAATATATAATAGTAGTGCGAGTTTGAAAAAAAAAAACTGGCACGCCAAGTTTTTTTTTGTCAAGATTTTTTGCATCTTGTGTTTTTTTTTTTTTAGATTGTTTCGCTGAACATATTTTTTGAAGAGTTTTTTTGTATGTACTACTACTTGGCTGGTTTGATTGGATTTCTTTTCGATTTTTTTTTTTTTTGCATTTAGATACATATTTTTTTGATTTTTTAAAAATTGCTTTGATAAACGTCTTTTCGGAAGAATTTTTTTGTTAAGAGACTGTTTTGATAAACATCTGTTTCGGCAATTTTTTTTTTTTTTATATATATAATAGTAGAGCGATTTTGAATTGAAGTATGTTATCCGTGCTATCCAAGTTTTCGCTTATCCGTCGTACGCTCTCCCCACATTAGCTCGGATGAACGGGGTTCTACTGTGTGTCTAATTCGGTCGGTGCCCCATTAAGTTTTGCAGGATTTTCACAATTCTCACGGACTTGTGCGGAGCGGTTTCGTATGGACGGGAGCTGAAGCGAAGCTGGAGCTCTTTCTTGCCGAGTTGAATAGATAGGATAGGGTCGAACTGGAAGGAATCAGAGGTGAGGGGGTGTCTCGAGTCTATAAATAACTTAAGCCCCGGCCATACATCGTATTCGTGAAACGTTACTTCCGCCACACGGGGGTAACACACAGTCCGCGTACGCTATCGGCCGGTAGCCGGGCACTGCCCTGTCCCCGTCCGTGGCTCCTTCGGCTCCCGCTGCAGCCGATTCACCCCGTCCGGAGTTACCCTCGAGCAGCGACAGGGTGGTGGACCACCCTTAAGCTCGCAGCGCAGACCGGCGAGGGTAGAGCCGAACAGAGAGGCCGCGGTGGACCCTCGAGAGCATCGTTCACGTAACCCTGAAAAAGCACCCGGTCGCTCCGGTGGCTCGTGTCGGTGGTCAGGGATCTGGAACTCGTACATTATCCCCGCAGCATCCACAGTGGTAACCTCGCTCTTGGTGTTGGTAAATTTGTGGAATACAGAACTTATCTGCACGGTAAAACAACAAAAAATCTACGTTTATAAAAAAAAAAAAAAAATGGTCACAAAGTTACAACAATTTTTTTCTCCCTAATTTCGCGATTCTTTTTTTTTCTGAATAATACGATGAAACTACAAAGAAAAAAGCAAATTGTAAATTTAGCGAGAAAAATATTGTTCTCGTTAATACTACTTTTTTTTTCTGAATAATACGATGAAACTACAAAGAAAAAAGAAAATTGTAAATTTAGCGAGAAAAATATTGTTCTCGTTAACACTACTTTTTTTTTTCTTTGCCAACGAACTGTATTTTTAATGGGAAGGATTATAAAATCGACGAGAAAAAGGACACTGTAAAATAGAAAAGAACGGAGACTTTGGTAAATTAACGAGAGAAAGAGTATTGAAGGAAAAAAATACAAATAATTTTTTTTTTTTTTTCCTTCGACGATGCGAAATGTTTGTTGAGTGTATAAACCTTTTTTACCGAGTGTATAGCGGGAAATCGTCGAGACGATGATAATTTTTTTCTTTCGAAAAGAAATATCACCTCTGCTACAGAATCGGCATTGAAGTTAGCTTGTACGCCATCAAAATTGCTAACGCGCTATATGGTCAATATAGTATGCTCAGTGGTCCATAACGATTAGATCGAGCGAAGTAATACCCTTGATGAATTCGAGCGGCGATGGCAAGGGTTGTAAATTATGTTTGCAGTTTCCCGCGTTTCAAACACAATTTCCCTTTAGCTCATTATATATGTATATGTATATATGTAAAACTTATATACATATTATATACATAAAACATAGCAGGATGTAACATGGCTTTTAGGATGTACGTTGAGAAGTTGCAGCGTTTCGATTCAGGCGCCAGAGAGGCGTCCGGTATATATTCCCGATAACTTTGTTTAAACGCGTTAGTTATTAGCGCAAGGGATAGCGTAAATAGCCTATGGAGAATGTCCTGCGATTCGCTGTAACACGAGAATTGAGTTAAACGTTATGCACGAGGATTTTCATTCGTACCGGAAACGAGGAAAATATATATATTTTTTTTTTGCTATCACCAACCGGACGCTTGACTTTGGGACATAATGGCGACCGGTTTTGTGCTTAGAGCGAAAAAATCCATGAAAATACTCTGCCATGCACATTTTGGAGAAGCTCGCTATTTACCGAAAATTGAAACCGTGTATCACTCTATCGTGCTTTTTCACGTTTATCGTTGGCCGAAGAGCACGCTTCTGAAACTCCGTTAAAAAGCTTATCTTTCTTCTCCCCAAAACACGAGGCACCTTGGATTTCTTGTGATCTTATCGATAATAAAAAATATCGCTTCTTGTCGACTGTCGTTAAATGTGTGAGCATTTTTTTTTTAGTCTGTTTCTCGACTGTTTAATATTTTTCGCCGGAAATGAAATATAGTGTTTTTTGTAACACCTGCACGAAAAGTCCCGCTTCTCATGCCTGTAAAGTGTGTCGAAAGTGGCGCTTTCTAGCAGAGGATGCGCGAAAAATGCTGTAGATACTATTTTTACACGCTAGTTCCTATTCGCACACTTTTTTCACACTCTAGCTACTTTTGCGCACACTTTCTTTCACACTCTAGCTACTTTTGCGCACACTTTTTTAACACTCTACTTACTTTTCGCACTGACTTATCTGTCCCTATAGTTATTTTTCCGAACGCACTTTACAGGCTCGAAAAGCGGGAATTTTCGTGCACTTGTCACAAAAAGTAGTATGCGATACTTGTACGAAAAAGCGGTCTCCCGACGGCGGTCGGGAAGTAGGCAGCACTCGCCTCCTCTCGAGCAGCTAACTTCACAACTTTCGTCGAAAGACCACTTTTCCGTACTAGTATCGCAAACTACTATTTTATCATTATAATTTTCAAAAAATTGTGGAAACAAAACGTGCCAATTTTGCTAGTCGCACCAAAAACCTTCCTGCAACGGTAAATTATTATTACGTTTTCAAACTTGCAATCATAAATGCCGTCTTTACGAATGGAACGAGAACGGCAGCGACCGCCCCGGTGTACCGAGATAAAGAGCTCCGTCGAAGTTATAAACGCGTATCCAGCGAATATAGCGGAGAACGGGACAAAATGGGACAGTGGGGCAAAACGGGATAATGAGCCAATAGGCAATTTTCCAATAACTTTTGGATGGTGGCGAGTGGAACAAAACGAGGTTGAAAGTACGGATGCGTCGTTAGGACAAAATGGGGCATCCGAAGATTATTGGAACATTGAGTTTTGTCCCCACTGTCCCATTTTCGCCGCTGTCCCATCGCCGAAACGCGAAACGCTGATGACTTGTATACAGCTGGGGGCCTTTTGACATGGTCGCAAACACGCGTGCATGCGCTCCGCCTTAATTAAACCATTATCGATATCCATGTACCAACTGTGAATGGGTACGGGGGGCCCGATACTCCGCAGTGATGAAGCGAGCGGTTATGCAACTTCATGGAGAATACACGATGAACCGACAACGGTACGAAAGACACGGTTACAACACCGCAAATATCCGCTATTAACGTCGAAAGTTTTATCTACTTTGTGTACACTGTAAAAAAAAAAATGTTGTTCTTAATTGAATCAATGAAAATTAATGAACGGTATTGGAAGCTTATTTACATAAACTGTTTTTGAAATTGCAAAGAGATGACCATTGCAGTTTTAAAGTAAAATTTGTATTTTAAATGTAAATCTTTGGAAATTTCAGGCGGTAAATTTGTAACTTTAACATCTGGTATTTTTATTTCACAAAAAAAGTACATTAATGTTCAACTAAAGTAAGTAACGTAATCAAATTTCAAGTTCCAGTACATTAAATTTACAATTTATTTTTACATTGTGCCCTTCAGCCCGCAAAAGTATACAACTTTTTTTATTGTCATTTCTAGAAACTTTTTCAACTCGTCAATTTTGCAATTCTATCACTCTTTTAAATTTAACAATTTTTTCTGACAAAAAATGTCTGTTACATTTAAAAATCTTTCCGCTTTTTCACAGAGGAAGCTTTGTTTTCACAAAAGGAAATTTCGAATACAAAAAGAATTCTGAAGTTGCCGGTTAATTTCTGTTCGATGCGCAGGCGAGTGCGAAATTGTCGTTGCGCGGCTGACCGATCTCGGGTTTTACCACTGACGCGGGGCAAGGTGCTTTGACGATACGCGGATTCGGCTTCGTAGATTCGGTTATCGGAGTCACCCTGTATCGATAGAAGCGGAGTGTCAGAGATTCCGAAGGGGGCAAAGTGGAGAGTCGGGTGTTACGGTGAAGGGAGATGTCGGGATGGTACAGTGTATAGTTACAGCAGTCTCGGATCCCCCTCGGGCTGCTGGCTGAGCTGAGGTCACATCTATCTTGTCTAATATCTAATAACCAATAGCCAGCTACCCGCTCCTGCAATCCCGCCGCTCCCGGTCCCACAAGAGCTTTAGGTAGCTTGAAATTTTGCTCTGGGCACCGGCCCTCCCCATTCCACGTTTCCACGTGCCAAGCCTTCAGTTTAATCCCTCGCACCAAAACCGCCATTCGAATCCGCTATTGAGCTGGTCGAGTTCGATGTGTTGGTTGCGTTGGCTCGATGCTCCAATCTTCTGTTGCCCCTCCATCTAATTAATCGTACCTACGTCAAACACGAACGCGTCCACAAAAAAGAATCCTTCCGTCGTTTCGCTTTATTCGATGCTTCTTGCTCCTTTCGCCGTTCTTGATTGCTCTCGTTCGTTTTCTTGGCATACATTTCTTGTGCCATTCCAAGGAGAGCATCGAAGCCGGGGACCGGAAGTGTTAGGGTCATCGAGCGCTTGACCGGAGTTCGTGAACGAAGTCCGCTTGGGCGCTCATGATCTTAATGTTGTGCTCAGCTGGCGAGGATGGCGAAGAAATTTATTCCATATCCTCACAACGCTTATCGCGCCACATGGGAGAGAAGGAGACGGATCGCAGAGGTGAGGGAATTGTGTGTGTGTGTGTGTGTGTGTGTGTGTCAGGGGCGCTCGGGTGTAACAAGGGGTAGCAGAGATAGATAGAGTCGTACCTCGTAAAACTCTGTGGAGTATCTCTGCAGCGAAGCAGTAAGTTGTTCTGCACGATTAGCTTTCTTTGGGGAAAAACGTTGTCCTGCATGCTGGTAGATCGACAAAGGCCATTCGTATAATCTCGTACCAGCTGCCACTTGTAATACTCATAATAATAATAATAATAATAACAATCGCGTTTAATTGTTGGAAATTATTAATAAACTAGAAACGAGCGATTCACGATCGAACGCTAGATTCGATTAGGTTTATCTATGATATTTACATATATATATATATATATTTAAAAAATGTTATTTATATACGATACAATCATCTTATCAATACAATTACCGAACAATCGCATATAATCCGATCTTCCGGATGCAAGCTCGATTTTTGCATTCGACATTCTGGGATTATCTAACCGATCTTCCACTTTATGACAGCAGATTGTGACAAATGCTTGAAAACAATTCAATAAAATTGCGTTCGCTTGGTTGGACGTCTGTCGATTATTTACAAAATGAAGGTAATGGTTATTCAAATGTCAAAAATAATAATAATAACAATCAAGTTTAATTGTTGGAAATTATTAATAAACTAGAAACGAGCGATTCACGATCGAACGCTAGATTTGATTAGGTTTATCTATGATATTTACATATATATATATATATATTTAAAAAATGTTATTTATATACGATACAGTCATCTTATCAATACAATTACCGAACAATCGCATATAATCCGATCTTCCGGATGCAAGCTCGATTTTTGCATTCGACATTCTGGGATTATCTCACCGATCTTCCACTTTATGACAGCAGATTGTGACAAATGCTTGAAAACAATTCAATAAAATTGCGTTCGCTTGGTTAGACGTCTGTCGATTATTTACAAAATGAAGGTAATGGTTATTCAAATGTCAAAAAATCTGCTGTCATAGAGTCAAATATCGGTTAGAGAGTCTCACGATATCAAACGTCGTGCATAACAAAGATTCGAGTGCTGATCAGCATATCCTGACCTTTCCTGGCACGTCAACGATGAGCAGATTATTTTACAGGGCCGGGAACTGTCACGATGACATTGACAGGTGACACATTGTAAAACAATAGACTATCAGAATCGAGCGCGCACGACGAACCGATCGAACCTTCTAACTTTACTATATAGGATATATTTTAGATATTTTTTTATTCAGGCTAAAGGACTTCGACCGAGTGTCCATTAGGCGACAAATACAAATTATTAAACATTATTGAATTGGCTTAGCGGAGTCTGGTGCCGAGGAGAAGGATATCAGAGACAGTCAGTTGATGTACTTAGAAAGAGGATGAAGTAAAATTATCGCTAAGGATCGTTTTTGTAAGAGGCAAAGTCCCCGTACGGTGAATAAATACTATACTATTAAACATTATTACCTCTACGGTGAGTAATTGCTCTTACTATTGCCACATAATATATTACATAATACCAAAGAGCTGGAGGGATGACAAGCGAAATAGCGAAATGTATGTATGATATGTCACTAGTATAAGGAATTAGTGGATAAGGGGGAATATGTATAGGGGGGGTACAGTGTAAAAACCCTTAATAGGGAATACAGAACTAAAGGATCTACTACTACTACATAATACCATATAGGTTATATGTTCTCTACATGTATATTATTTTCTAGGATTTTTGGAATGTGGTTATTATAAGGGCTGGGGTATGTAAAAATCCGACAGGGTATACATGGAAATAAAACTACTACTACTACTACTACTACATAATACCATATATTATTATTGTATTCTGCGTAATCAATAATTAAAAATAGTTTTTGACAACGTTATCGTCTACGATCCCAAAGCACCAAATGTAATGTCGGGACGTAAAACTAGCCAAGAGAACTCGTGAAGGGGGGGGGGGGTGTATTAAGGGGTGAGCGATAAAGGGCAAGCGAGTGTGAGTGAAAATGAGATAGGCAGGTTTGAGTGAGGCGGAGAAACAGCAGGCAGGCAGGCGGCCCGGCAGAGAGGACAGACGCTGAGAAAGAAAGACAAAGACATGTGGGTACAGTACGATGGAAGCGAGACGACGAATAATCGTCGGATGCGCGCGCAAGATTTTAGAACGGAGCTTCACAGGGCGAGAGGGTGGTTGTGCGAGTCGCGAGGCAGTATTGCCCACGTCGCGCTACAGGGTGACCGACGTCCCTCGACCGCTCCGCGTGTTTCTCGTATTCGATCTTCCAACTACGCGACCGCCACGCGTCAAGATCGACGCAAAACGATCATTACAATGTAACGAAATTAGTAATCGGCCGACGATTAGATTACCATCGGGGGAGTACTCTTTCGATGCGGAATTTATTTCGAGTGTGGAGTCGCGATGTATTCGATAACTTTTTCGATCGCGGTCGGAACTCGTGGCGGCAAAAAGATAAATAATCAAATAATGTAATATTATTATTCGCCATTAAATAAATTACGAAACGGGTTAGGATTTATCGAATATAGTGGGAACTCATTTTTATTTGGCATCGAGTCGCAATGTATTCGATAACTTTTTCGATCGCGGTCCGAACTCGTGGTGGCGAAAAGATAAATAATCAAATAATGTAATATTATTATTCTCCATTGAATAAATTACGAAACGGGTTAGGATTTATCGAATATAGTGGGAACTCATTTTTATTTGGCACCGAGTCGCAAATAATGCTAACAATTTTTATCGTACAAACAGTCGACAAAATTTACAGTGCGTTTACGAAAAATGCGAACAAATATTTTATTTATTTTTTTCATAAAAAAGCACCTTCTTTCGTGGCGACAATTTAATGCGAGAACGACAAATAACATCTCATATGATTCAATACTTGCCTGTTCGGAGACTGCCGAAAGATGCTCTTTTAGGTTTCGTCAGCATTGCGAATTTATGGGAACGTGACGTACGCGGATAATAATAACAACAGTAAATATTATTATTATTTTATTTAATCATAATAATAATAACAATAACTACGAGAATAATAATAATGATATTTTCCACACGTGGCGATACAGTTGAGGTAATGATTGAGGTTCTTTGCCGGTTTTCCACTGCGCGTTTGCATATTCAAAGAAACAACTATGTCAACATTTTCGACGTCGCTGTTAACTAATTCGAAAACTGCCATGACTCGTTTGTAATTAGCCACTGCGCATTCGAGATACTCGATTCGGCGCTTACAAAGAGTGACTGCACACCGGCGAGTCTTTCATATTCAAAGCTCGGGCAATTTTCGCGTTCGAAACTTTTGACTCTGGGGCTTCTCGCGTATTTTCTCTCTCCCTCTCTCTCTCTCTCTCTGTCTCTCTGTCTCTCTCTCTCCCTCTCTCGCTCTCTTTCTCTTTCTCTTTCGAAAGTTCTCCTGTACCTCGGGGGCCCTCGAAAGTACTGTACATTCGGTGGTCTCTACCTTCGTGGTTTTCAAAGCACCTGAATCAGCGAAATGTCGAGAAGTCTCGAGAACTGTGTATATTGACCGCGAGTATCTGACGATCGTCAGGAATTTCTTTCTCACCCTCCGGGGAAATATAACAGCGGTCTCGATGGCTCCAGAGCCGCCGGAGAAACGCACCGGTACAGGAAACACTCCGGAAACGAGAGGGTCGATCGAACGATAAATATGGAGAGAGGAAAATTTTACTCGGACACTCGGATATTGGTCCGATAATTTATATGTATGTAAATATGGACGGTTTTTTTAATCGGTGAAAAACCACTTTTACCAGAGAGAAAAAAAAAAAAAAAAACACCCCGCTTGTCGGTGACAATAATACAACGTTAACTAGAACTCCGTCTGGTAATGTCACTTGAAGTGTGAATAGAATTTTGGTATATTGTTATCCGAAGCGCATCGCGAAAATGGAATATCGATATACAGCGGAAGCGGAACTGTGACGCGTGAATACGGTATGCTGCGCGAATGTTTCCGAGCGGTTGGTTAATATCTGCAAATGGGAGAACGACGTGCGGTGTGATAAAATATTTTCGATATGAAGCATCCAGAAACGAATCGCCGTCCTCGTACGGGGCAAACAGTTTTCGAGGGTTGACAAAGACCACGTCAAATATTATTGAAACCACTGTTTTTTTTTCTTTTTTTTTTCTCTAAGCTTTAGACGTCACCGTTGAAGTGGGTAACTCCCGAAAAATGTCATCGGTTCCAGAAAACCGACGGCGTATTTACATCACTGCCAAGTATAACTGCCGAACTACTGTTCCACCGGAATGCAAGTCTGTTCCTAAACTCTAACGTAATACCAAATCGAACAGGCGCTGGTACCTGCCAGGTTACAACTCCGCCAGAACACAGGCCTCCCAAAACATGTTATCCATATTATAACTCTAGCACCAAGTTACAACGCTGCCATAATTCACATCGTAACACTACCGTTTTACAAGTACGTCAGGTTACAACCCTCCGGCGACAGAACTTCGCCGAATAAAGCAGGGTGTCCCGTAGTCCTTTATCCTGCCAAATTCTGTCGCCGGGGCGGTGTCTTCTGACAGTGTTGTGATCAGTAGACTTGAAATATGGTGGAGTTATAACACTGCAAGTCTACCGGGTCACAACTATATGGCAGAGATTTTTTCGGTGGGCTGCGCTTTAGACTCCCAAAACTTGTTTGCCATATAACAACGCCATCAAGTTATAACTGTACCATAATCCAAATCATAACACTAGCGTGTTACATGTCCGTCAGGTCACAACTCTCCGGCGACAGAACTTCGACGGATAGAGCAGAATGTCCCGTAATCCTGCTTCATCCTGCCAAATTCTGTCGCCGGAGCGGTGTATTCTGAAAGAGTTGTGCTCGCTAGACTTGAAATATGGTGGAGTTATACACCCAGAAAAATAATTTATTTGACTGCCACCGTTTATTTGGTTTAAATAAAATATTTATTCTATTTAAATAAATATTTATTCTATTTAAATAAATATTTATTCTATTTAAATAAATATTTATTTTATTTAAATAAATATTTATTCTATTTAAATAAATATTTATTTTATTTAAATAAATATTTATTCTATTTAAATAAATATTTATTTCATTTGAGTGACTATTTACTTAATTAAAATAAATATTTATTCAAATCAAATAAATATGTTGCTTAAACCAAATAAACGGTGGCCGTCAAATAAATTATTTTTCTGGGTGTAACACTGCAAGTCTACCGGGTCACAACTATATGGCAGAGATTTTTTCGGTGGGCTGTACTCTAGACTCCCAAAACTTGCTTGCCATATAACACGTCATCAAGTTACAACTGTACCATAATCCAAATCATAACACTAGCGTGTTACATGTCCGTCAGGTCACAACTCTCCGGCGACAGAACTTCGACGGATAGAGCAGAATGTCCCGTAATCCTGCTTCATCCTGCCAAATTCTGTCGCCGGCGCGGTGTATTCTGAAAGAGTTGTGATCCGAGGGACTCTCAATAGGATATTTATAATATTGGGGGTCACAACTATATGCGAGAGATTTTTCGGAGGGCTGCCTTCTGGTAGAGTTGTGATTGGGTAGATTTGCCATATAGCACAATTATAATATGGCAAGTCTGCTGGTGTTAGATTTTAGGCAGGTTTGTATTCTGGTAGACATGTCCAAGTTGTTGAGAATACAACAACTTGGACATGTCTACGTCCAAGTTGTTGAGACTATCGATATTCTCAACAACGTCCAAGTTGGTGAGAATATCGTTATATAACTCACACGAAAAATGTTCGCAACTTTTATTTTGTCAACGACTCGTATCGAAAAAAATGTAAATATCCGATGGGCAAAAATAATTAATTAACGAGCAGGATTAAAATTCCGAAAAAAAACGAGATAAAACCCCACTAAAAAGTTGCTGGTCGGCAAAAAGTGTAAAACAATTTTGCAGATGGCAAACAAAAAATTCCTGTGCAGTCGGGCGAACGTTCGTTGAATTTGCTTCTGTTCGTGATGCCCGCGAGCATCGGATACTTTTTCCCAGGCGAACATTACTTTATGCTTTTCGCGGATTAGCCGCTTTTCAGTCCGGGCTTTTTATTTTTGTTACAAAAAAAAAAAAAAAAAAAAAAAAAATTCACCGCGTAACCGTGTATGGTTTATCACGAGGAGTTCACCCTCTTTTTTCATTCCTGTCCGCAGATAAGGCACTTTCGCATTATTATGGAATGATCAGTAGTTTTAAAAGATTCACAGCTGACCTGTTCAAATACGTGGCTCTCTCGTCCTCTGTTTTCAAACTTTGATGATGTTTTTAATTCTCATTTTCTATCTCTCTATCTGTGTGTGTGTGTGTGTGTGTGAATTCACGCTTCTTTCTGTTTTTGTTACCATTAGCCGTACCGACGCGTCTGATTCACTAGCAGAATACACATTGCGTGCATCAGGGATGCTAGCAACGCGGGTTTCCATCTGTGGTACCGTAGTTCCTGTTAAAAATTCAGCATGCGTTTCTCCGTAGGTCGAGCAAATAAATGCTAATCAGCGAGTGCGAAAGGGAGACGCGAGCGAGATGGAGAGTGCGCATAGCTCGACAACGAGAGGGACAGATAAACACGGAGTTACATCGCGATAGAGCGGCAAAATTTATGAGAAAGTAACAAAAAATAATTGTAAAATAAACTAAAGGAAAACAAATAAAAAGGTGAGAGAAACGCATGACGAAGCTGGAAGCAGCAACGGGTAGTAAAGAATTTCGAGAGATAAAACGGATTGAGTGGGAAACGCGTGCCCCTTTTGCAGAAAAATTATTCCTATTAATATTCATATCCTACTTCGGAGTGAGCAACAAAAGAAACATTCCAACTCTATGCCCGATCCACGGGGTTCGCGGAAGACGCGTAATGTTTATAATAACGCTTTGGATACAGCCGGTAGAAAAAGTTACACACTTAATTTGCACACACATTTGTACGTCATTTACAACGACAACAACAACAAAAACAACAATAACAAATTTTCTTCGTGTCAAAAATTTGTGAACCCAAAATCGATGAAACCACGAAAGGAAGAGACAACATAATAACTTTTTTTTTTTTACAAAATGAGCTCTAATCCGAAGCGTACTAAAGTTACAAATTTAATTTCGAAGCGATCGCTTAGAAACACTGCATAAAGTGAGAAAGCATTGTTTCCCCTGCGAGGAAGAACGACTGAAAAATTTGTAAGGAAAAAAATTGTTAACTTCGTTACATGCGTAACAAGAAGCTTAAGGTAGCTATGTCGCTTCGCGCTCATTTCAAATAAATTCGAGAAAAATAAGAGAAAATTGCAAGTACTTCTCGATGATATAAAAATCTGAAAACATTAATGAATATTAAAGGTACTGAAAAGATTAATTTTGCATAATAATAATTCCAAAATGTTATTAACAACTTAATCAAAAAAATTAATTGTTTAACAAATACCCGGCAAACCACCTTTTTTTAAATGAAAATGATTCATTCATTTTTCTGAATACGTATGCATTGTTTCAGATTTTTCAATTAGTTTTGATTCTTGTGTTTTTTCCCACATTTTTTCCATATAAAAAAAAATCAAAGCTAATTGAAAAGTCTGAAAAAATTCATACGTATTCAGAAAAATGAACGAATCATATTCACAAAAAAAAAGTTTCGTTGCCGGGTAATTTGTTAAACAATTTTTTTTTTTAATTAATTTGTTAACAACATTTCGGAATTATTATTATGCAAAGTTAATGTTTTCAGTACCTTTAGTACACTGAAAGAAAAATCAATGATTCAAGCAAAATTTGCTTGCGGGCTGCCAAAGAGAACAAAATGTTCTTTCAATTCTACTGTCAATTCGTACAATTCCATATGATGGAATTACGTTGAAAGTAGAATTGAAAGAAACATATTTTTCATCGGCAGCCTGCAAGCGAACTTTTTTTTTTCAGTGTATGCATGAATTTTTTCAGATTTTCATAGCATCGAGAAGTATATGCAATTTTTATTTTTTATTTTTCTCGAATTTATGCGAAATAACGTTAAAGTTAGATGACAGATCCTGGTGCGAAGAAAGGCTGAAAAGAGAATCGCGGGTTAACGGGTGAAAGAGGGTTAATTGAAAATGCATCGAGTACGTACCACGGTGGTCGGGGGGAGTGTTGTGTTGTAAAGGGAATAGCAGAATCGGCCTGTTTCGAAAACATATAAAGGGAATGCTGATTGAACGAACGAACACGGGGCAAACCGGAAAGGGGATTCCGGAGCCTCATCGAAGGTCGATTGAATTAATCCCATTAAATCCTTAACCGTTGAACGATATTTTTCTAATTGCGTGTTGCGATTCAATCCAACTTCCGTGCAAATGAATTGCCACGCGCGACTGTATCCGAATGAGTACACCCCCGATATCTTCGTACAACATATTGACATGGTTTTTTTTTTACTTTTTATTTTTTTACTTTATCGATGAAAAATGTAAAAACACACCTGCGCAGTGAGACACGCTGTCGGGCAGTAATCCGCCCCGGGCCTATTCGAACGTTATAAACTTGCGCCATGTACGAACGCGGGGGATTGAAAAATAGTGCGAAAAAAGTCGAACGAGGATGCGGAAGCGGACGGGGTAAGCCCGTCAGCTGTCGAGATACGTCGAACCGAACGTACGATGATTGTGACAAACAATGAATAAATACCCCGCCTAAACGTTGAATCCGCGAAAATGTAGGGAAAAAAAATACGTAAAACCATAGAGAAAAAAAATAAACGTTTCAACGACTGATTTACGAAGGTATACTAATTACTGTTAGCAATAAATTACCTGTGTCGTGCGCGCGTAAATGTGTGATTGCGTTGAAATCGGTGAAATAATCATTGAAGTATATAGAGTTTGAAATTTTTTTAAAATTCGTCCGAAGAACGTGAGCTTCACGATGTTCGCGTGTCTGTGGAATTTCTTCGACTGGTAAGGCTAATTGTTTGCACAAAACATTAATTGTTATGGATGTATGTGTTTGTTTCGGCAATGGTGACGTGAGCCGTGTAGAATACTGTATAATTAATCGATAATAGAAAATAATTTAAAGTTGGTAGTTGAGGCTCGCTTCCCTCACATAACGCTTGAATTTGTTGATTTCCACTGTGTAGATCAGCGACGCTGACGAACGGCACAACGCTTTTTCTTTTCAACCGGCTTCTCCTGTTGAAATTATTCATACAACGACATGTGAAAGTTAAAAAGTTTCCTCAGAGCAACTTCAACACGTGGTCCGTTTTTCCGAAATCAACGGTAACTTTTATTAACACATCAAACTTACTAATGAATAATTTTTCACGGACAGAAGTTAACCTCAACAATAAGTCTTTACAAATATTTTCAACCGGAGAACCCGGTTGTCATTGATAAGTATTTCCCATATGAAATATAAGTTTACAAAAAAAATATATATATTTATCAGAAATCTCTAAACAACATTGGTTGCGTTATCTCGAGCACCGTCGCTAGATAACGCAACCAATGTTGTTCAGAGATTTCTGATAAATAGATTTTTTTTTTTTGTAAACTTATATTATTATATTTTATATAAAAGATAACTGCACCGTCGCTGTCTGTCGATAGCATTGTCTGTTTAAACGATTCGGTGAGTCGATACTCGAGTTTGTTATTTAACTGTAGATAATTTATAATCTAGATTTAAAAAAAACATGAACCATTGTAAAATTATTACAACTGGGTATTTAAAAAATTTGAAGAGGAACCAGAACCAGGGTCGAAACGTGTAAATAGGAATTATGTTGATCACCTGTCTGACCGTTACCATTGCCGAAACGAACACATACATCGCATGCATCTGATTAATTTTTATCTGGAAGTTAGTTTGTCAATGTTTTCACTGTTATTGTCGGTATTGCTATTGTCATTACCATGACAATAAGTATTATTGTACAACACTTTTGTAATAACTCACGATGACATTGCTTTTATTCAGGCATTATTTCTCGTAATGATTGAGAACCGAATTAACTATCGTTCGATGATCAGAGAAGAGGCATTGCAAAATAAAGATTGAGAAGAATGTCGAATGGATCGCCGGTTTGCATGGATTGCCCGATGGGGCTGGCAAAAGACGATGGGTTGAACTCGCATCTGCCGATTACATTTCCTTTTTAGTTCGTTTAACGAAGAGCGGAGAAGGGAAAAGTAGCGCAGACAGGCAAACTGAGGAAAAAGAACTCAGGAGGTTGAGGAGAACTCCGACGATTAATTATAAAAACGCGAAATCGACGAGTTGACGGTGGAGTTGGAGGGTAACGGACGGGCTCGATATACCTCTCTACATTTTTTAATTACACCCTTTTCACGATGAGAAAACCAATTTCCCCATATCTTTTTTTTATCTTGCTCTCCGTCGGTTTAAATTAATTGTTTCGATCTATCCCTATTCTTGGGTATGAATTTTCCGAATTACGTGCATTTTTAGATATCTTCAAAATTATAAATGTTCACGTTACACGAGCCAGGCATGCACATAAATATATCTTTCCCCATATGCACTTGTTCTTTTTCCTATACTTGTCTCAAACGTTCCCTTCTGTGTGAATTTTACCTCGGTCGCTAAATCTCTTAGAAAGGTCATTGTATTTTCAGACGGGTCAGATCTACAGATAGACTGACAGAAATGGGGATAAATTCTTTATTTTATTGTATTCTGGGACATGGAAAACACGTTTCTAGACGATCTCTCAGTAAATATTTTATTCTTCTTCGATTCCAATAGTTTGTCTCCTTACGTGCTTCGTATGCATTGAGAAAGTGAAAAAATGGCGTTTGGTTGGCGCCGCAATGACTGACAATTCTATAACCGTTTGAACCTAAAATCAGCACGTATTGATCGGGAATTTATAGACGTCTCGTTATAGCTGTTTCTCTCGCGTGCCACTCGAGAGCTCTTCTGAATGTTCCCCTCTTCCTCGATTCTCCGCTGTCCTGGCAACATTCCTCTTCGTCTCGTCCACTTTCCATCGAGCTCTCTGGCGTCGTAGAACAAGCGCATTAACGAGCTTCCAATAAAAGTCGTAGTTCACAACTCCATTTGGCCGAGAGGGTCTTTAATCCAGGTTCTTGGCCTGGAGCGTTCGCTTACCCAGTTTCTTCTTTAACAATGGCGGGTAAGAGACCAAACAAGTCCGGAGGGATGCAAGAAAATTGAGAGTACAGAGCGACAGGGAGTGAGAGGGACGAGGAGGAATGAGAGGAAACGAAGAAAACAGAGAGCTGTGTTGGGTCAGGCGAAAAATTTCCTCATTCGGCTCGAATCGTCCGCGAGGGGTCGCTGTTGATCTATCGACCATTCGTACTTTCCGAACTGGGAGACAACCTCGATGTCGGTGCGCGGAGGTCGCGGGGGTTTCGTTCGGCCAACCGTGCCGATTGAAAACACACAACTTTCAACGATTTTCGTCACGTATACCGGAGAAACTGAAATAAATATAGGTTGCCCCCAGCGAAGCGGACGATTCGCGGTGGTTCGTCGTTGCGAACGACCTGCATACTTTCGCTATCCCGCCCGGGGCCGAGATCTCCCGTCTACGAAACACAGCGGTTTCAGTGGCCCACTTCGGCTAAAAATATTTATGATCCAAAAAGCTTTTTCGGATACAGAAGTGATTTACAATGATTTTCCATTATTTAACTTCTTCGCCGTCCGAAAAGTCTCATAAATCTGTCGATTCATAATGCCGAAGCTCTTGCGAAGGTTATTTACAGATGTAAAGTACATTGATAAATACATAGATGGCATATACCACTTCCGGTTTGAAAAGCTAATTCTTCGATCGGAAGTGACGTCATACGGAAATACGTCACTTCGGGTTTGAAAATCACATTTTTCGACCGGAAGTGAACGTCATACGGAAATACGTCACTTCGGGTTTGAATATCACATCTTTCAACCGGAAGTAACGTCACACAGGAAATACGTCACACCCGGTTTGAAAATCCAATTTTCTGTATGAAAATTTCCGTTTTGAAAATTTCATTTTCGACTTCGAAATACGTTGAGGTACGTTGAGGCATATACCACTTCCGGTTAGGAAATCTAATTTTTCGATCGGAAGTGACGTCATACGGAAATACGTCACTTCGGGTTTGAAAATCACATTTTTCGACCGGAAGTGAACGTCACACGGAAATACGTCACTTCGGGTTTGAAAATCACATTTTTCGACCGGAAGTGAACGTCATACGGAAATACGTCACTTCGGGTTTGAATATCACATCTTTCAACCGGAAGTAACGTCACACAGGAAATACGTCACACCCGGTTTGAAAATCCAATTTTCTGTATGAAAATTTCCGGCTTGAAAATTTCATTTTCGACTTAGAAATACGTTGAGGTACGTTGAGGCATATACCACTTCCGGTTTGGAAATCTAATTTTTCGATCGGAAGTGACGTCACACGGAAATACGTCACTTCGGGTTTGAAAATCACATTTTTCGACCGGAAGTGAACGTAATACGGAAATACGTCACTTCGGGTTTGAATATCACATCTTTCAACCGGAAGTAACGTCACACAGGAAATACGTCACACCCGGTTTGAAAATCTAATTTTCTGTATGAAAATTTCCGTCTTGAAAATTTCATTTTCGACTTCGAAATACGTTGAGGTACCCCATTATGGCCTGTGTCTGCACTTTACAGCTTTCCAATTTTGCACCTGTCTCCCCCACATATATCGAGACGTAAATACGCGAAAAGGGAAATGCGCGGTACGGACAGAACGTTGTTCGATCTCGATGTGCTTCCGGCAAGGACTCTCTAACCCGCGGTTGCTTGTTATTCAACGAGTGGTGCACCGCAATGATACGTACCTACTATCCCTTCTCTCGATTTACAATCTTTTTTTTTTTTTTCGCTCACTCTTTCCGCCTCTATCCATCTCACTTACCGTTTGCCTCAATTTATATTTCAGATCCGGATAGATATTTTTGATCGATGGTTCTCCACTGCGTACCATCCGGCGCCTCTGATACTATAGTTTGTTATCGTGACGGGCCGATAAGTAATAGCTGTTACACTAAACAGTCAAGATACACTCGGCATTTTTACTTTTATCCCCTCACATACGAGGCTCGCATTTTATCGATTTTTTTTTTTTTCTTCTCTTTTACTTCACACAGAACTTCGGACTGTATGTTTGTCGGGCGTAGCGCATCGTGTATGTAACGCATCAGCCCGGAGGAGAGTTTCGATCCGAACCCCTTCTTCGTTCTCCGCTGGCGCAATTCGGTGCCGGTAATGCATTGTCCGGAACTACAGGGGGGTGGGGCAGAAGGAGGTAATAAAATAATTCGACCGAACGCGTATCTGACCGACGTCATCGATTTATTTGAGAAACGGGAGTGCTCCTGCACGCTTTATCCGTGATGAATTTTATCCCGGTCTACACTGCTACTTCCCTCGATCGGACTGAGTGTATATAAATCGACCGAAATATCGATGAGATTATGCCGTTGAACAGTGTCCCGAATTAATGGCGCGGCTCGATAATCCTTCCATTAGACAAGCTATTTAAGCTTTTACCGTTGATGCATGGGGAAATTCGATGATAATTTAGTAGACTCGCTTCAACGTACAATTCAATGGGATTCTGTTGCATTGTTTGAATTTCGCACGCATTATTCAGTGCGTGGTGTGATTTAAGCCGGAAGGGGTATTCTTTTGTGCTTTTGTCGTAACGACTGGATTATTTACTTGTTTATTTATTCATACATATATAAATGGGCTGCGCCCAATTACATCAACGAGGAGAATATCGATAATATTGCACAATGGAGCTGCAAATCGTACATAACCGAATGAACAACTGGAAAAACAAAAACAACAACAAAAAAAGTTGAAAATTGAAATTTTCATATCGCTTTCTCACACTATTCCATTATTCGCAAAGCTTCTTCTATGAGAAAGGCTTTTCTATTTTTTTTTTTTGGCTTTTTACAGACTTTCCCGACTGTAGCAAAGATTATGAATGAATTGTTATAATTACGATTAATAAATTATGTTATTATTCTTTATTGTTAATTATTACCATTATCGTTTACTGATAATATTAATTATTGTTGCATACATGAGTTATTTTATCCTCTTTGAAGTTACTTTTTATTAACCATTTTTTTTGTACCTTTTTTTCAAAGATTTTTTCAAAATTGTTTTCATTTTTATTCAGTTTTTTTTTTTTTGTTGAGTTCGAGTTCGTTGGGAAAAGAAAATGATGAAATTGATAAGCAAAAAGATTGTAAAGCTTTGTAGGAAATAATGATGGTTGTTACATGTGCACACCTTTTTTCACCGTGTACAGCAAGGGAGGCGAGCGCTTTAAGTTTTTAGAAAACGACACCCTCGTGACCGTTGACGGTCCGAAACGAAAAATGGCATTCATGAATTAATGCTGGATTGATGTCGAAGCCCCGGGGGTGCTTGAATCCAGAGTAGTAATTCCGCCAGTGAATTTGGTCAATTCCATTGTTCCGTTCGTCCGATCACGCAGACATTGCGAGGTACAACTGTTGCCGATGTCCGCGCCCATCCGACTCAATATTCCGTTGTCTCTGTCGGCAAAACGAACATTGTTATACCCTGGAGCTGGAAACACGAAGCACGGAATTCGAAGCCGGAGAGAATGTCAATCATGTTGACGTAAGCCAGCATCGGCATCAGCCTTGCCGCTGCACGGACCACCGTACATTGCATACCTGTTGTTACATCTCTTTGGAAATAATGAAGCCGATACAGAATTTTGGGTAATCCTCTCCCTTACGATAAATTCTCTAGCTGAACGTCGCTCACCTGAGGGAGATCTCCATGGATAAAAAGTATATTCAAAAATATATTATGTAACATATATATTTAACGGATATATCTGGGTATATATTTATTTTTAATATTTTAACGTAGATAGATTTATTATTTATATACAGAATATATTTTCCGTGTATACTTTCGTTTTCGCGCTTAAACATGGTTGCCACGAATCTGGAAAACCTGTAAAACCGTGAAAAGTCATGGCATTTTTTTTCAAATCCTGGAAGTTTTTTTAATGTCATGTTTTTCGTTTAATTCCGTGCTGCACGACCGTGACATTTTTCGATTCAGCAAAGTTGTCGTCTATATACAGCATATATATAACTATGTCGTGATATTATTTTCTCTGGAAATTTTTAATATTGCGAACTGAGTTTCATATATTAATAATCATTATATATTATATTTAACGTTATTTTTAATTATCCTTTTCCACCCTGGTTGATACACAGGAAAAATTAAATTTTTGCTCTGAAAAACCGGGAAAAGTCAGGGAATTTCAGTTGGAGAATTTCGTGGCAACCATGTTGAAACTTTTCTGGACCAGCTAAAACGTCGAAATTATACTCATTGGTTTTGCTTCAACGGGCGTATCGAGATAAGTAAAGACTTGACATCACCGCTGAATTATCTTAAATCAGCGTGGACGACATTACCGACTCTCCCCTAGTAGGATTCATTCGTCCGAGATCCGTCGTCGTGAAGCTCGGTTTCACATTATGACATTCAAATATCTGTGTGACGTATTCGTGAGTTTCGCTTAATGATGTTAATTTCACGTAGAGGGGATGATGATTCGTTTCACCCTCGTCAAAGTGCGACAGGGAGATTCCAACATCCGTTTATACTTCTTCAATTTGATCGTCAACGGTTAGACGGAGATCCGGAAAATTGAATAATGAGTGAACATTTGATAATTTTTCTCCTCCGGATTCCAACTGTATTTACCTGATTATTTCGCATCCACGGACACGGCAAGGCAAACGCAAGAGAAATGAGCGCCAGGTCGCGCTTCGTCGAGTACCCTGCACAGTGTAATCTGTTGGGATTTGTGGATACGTTACCAGCTGCATTCGACGCGGTGTATTCAGGCACTTCGCGATGTTATGTGCTCGCACGGATAAAGCCTTTCACCGCCAGTAGTATAACAAATTTACTCATCCCTGGGCGCGCTCGTGCCATGAAACGGCTCATACATCCACCGGATTATACGAAATTTCAGTGGAATAAGAGAAATAATAATGCACTTTCACTTAAATTCAGCCCTTTCACGAAGGACGTTTTTTCTTATTACGCATGTCGAAACTATAATGCTCATGGTGTCCGAATTATGAGCAGCGGCAGGACATTTCTCCCTGGTAGTATTGGAAGCGAACGGTGCTAAATTAATTATACCCCAACGCATTCTTCTCGAGAGGACCACAATTTTTACCTTTCCGAAAGTTTGGGATTCGGTCGAACGACGACAAGTGGATAATAGCAATCAGGCCGATTTGGAAGAATCGAGCGGCAATGTCTAGATGAGTATGGACTTGTCTCGTCAAGTACATCGAAATAAAGGGGTTGAGGTTGGTTTCATAATTTAAGCTAAAAAAAATGATACAATTACTTTCGCGCGATATTAAAGACATTTCACAATAAGGACGTAAAAAAAAAAATGTAGAGGTTACTTTGAGATTTGCTAAAAGTTAGACGCCAATCATTTTATATCGTAAAAGGTTGCTGCTCGCCGGTACAGACGTCCCAAAGTTTGCATCAAGATTGTTTATCGAAACTTCACTTTACAGCTGCATTTTACAGTCGAGATATTAAGGTTCTCCCTTAGGCGGCCGGTATTATCTCGTAAACTTTAATCGACCCGCTCGATCCGGATAGGGCAAAAACACCTGCACATCCTTGGGCCACGCTGCGCCATCGGTTACATAGTTGTTCATGAATAACATAGCCTCAACTATTGCATGCAAACAGTCCGCTGGATATGTACGGCGCTTAATGCCGGAATTCTGGAGTACAAGGGTGTCTGCGCGGGCGCGTTCATACACCCGATATAGGAACGGAGACGTATACGCGAGGGGTTGTAAGCGCCCCGGAGCTTTCAATGTCGACTGAATTATTGCCCAAATATACTTGGCCCGTTCCGTTTCCACTATCCAACACCCCCGGCTCTACCAATCCCAGTTCAGTTATACGGCTATGGAAAGCGCACCGCGAGGTACGACTCCGTTTCCGCCCCCCTCTGCGCCCCCCCCCCCGCTCCGTTAGTTTATCCTCTCCAGCCTCTTGCCCGACGCCGGTCTTGAATTCCCTTTCGTGTTATACATTCCGGAATCTGCCTGGTATATCGTTCGCCGTAGTACACATGTGAAAGGATTAGCACCGTCTGTATTTCTCGCGTATGTTACATGGCTTTGAAGGTGTATTGGGATGTACCCAATACACCTTCAAAGCCGCACAGCCGCGAGAAATCGTCCGGATGAAATGCTGCTCGAAGGCGCATCCTAATCTAATGCAGTTTCTCGAAAGCTCTGATGTGGCGATCCTGTAATAGCTGAGTATGTTTTGCTCCGGTCATCCCCGTGCCTGTATACTGAGAAAAAAGTTTATTAAAATCAAAGAAAATTTATTAAGGACGAAGATAAATGTTTATTTGCTTCGTAACCTAATGTAGCGTTTATTAATTTCTTTGATAGTATTTTTATTATTATTCAATAATGTTTATTTGGATCTAATGAACAGATATTTATGTCAAATAATTTTTTATTTATCTCGTAACAGACCCGCTACTTTTGATCGTACGGGGATAATGTGTTTTTTTGTTGAACAAGTCATTTTTACTATCAACGAAGCATCAACAACCAATGTTTTATTATTAAATAAGCATACAGATCGGTTATCGACGCAAAATTTCACTAATCGCGTCGCACATTAGTTATACTCATAATAGTCCAGACGCCAGACGTGGTTCTGTGTACAGTACGAGCTCGCCGAAATAATTTTCTTGGATTCAATAGATTTTGATGTCCCGATCACGAATATATAAGGTGTTTTGCGGAAATTCTGGTCGTTTAATCGTTAATCACAATTGTTTACTGACAAAATAAGTTATTGTTTTTTCTTAAGGCAACGAAACATTTCTTGTATCTTAATAAACGTCATTTGAAGATCGAAGTTTACTTGATTTTAATAAATCTTTTTTTCTGCGTGTTATCACACCCAGAAATGTACACCCTAAATATATACCCGAATGTTACACCCGAAATGTAACGTTAATTCGTATAAAAAAAAAATCACCGATTGTTTTGAGAAAATGTTCCAACCCTTGCGGAAAAAAAGTATCGGCAGCGTCAAAGTACATTTGCATTTATTTCTTATGGATTACTATTGACTTTTCATAGTCAAGATGGCTATTCCAGTGAAAGGGAAATTTTGCTGCTGTGATCGAACAATTTTGTAGTATACTCGAGTAACGCCAAGTGGGACGCATAGCTCGGCACTCTAAGAACCCCGCAAGCTTCGTTGATTTATCGCTTTATGTTCTGCCTCTCGCGGTGTTGTAGCCTTCGAGTTTCGAGATACTTTATGAATCGACACTGTCTTTATCGTAACGGAGCCCATATCGATCTACATTTGTATCCGCACAATATCTACATCCCCTACGTATCGTAACACGGTGTACCTTGCACGGCGTCGTTGAGCTAAACGTATCAGGAACACAGTAACGTTTAACCGGAGTTCACACCGCTACGTGAGAGTCTCCCGAGTCACGTAAATGGCTTCGTTCGCGGGGAGCTTCTGTTTCAACCGAACAGTACTGCGTTAGGTATACACGTTATGGGGCCTATAGGAGCTTCTGCACACTGCATTGGTACTTCGGTCCACTGGTGGCCCCCCCCCCCCCCCCCCCTCCCTCCTCCTTCCTCGGCACTCCCTGCACGATCCAACGTCTTCCTCTGTTCTCCTAGCTAACCATAGCCTGCACTGCAATCTGTCCCCGAAGTCGCGCCCAGGAAGCACATGCTGAATTTCATGCAAATGTTAAGCGAAACTTTTAATCTGAAAACATCTTTGGCGAGACTTCTGAATGATAAAGTCTCCTCAAAATACGTTACGGTCGGAGTGTGACCGGGCAAGATAATCACAACATTCGCGCATCAATACATTAATCACAGAATTCGCGCATCGATACCTTAATCAGGACATTAATCAGGACAATAATCAGGACAATAATCAGGACATTAATCAGGACATTCATCAGGACATTCATCAGGACATTAATCAGGACATTAATCAGGACATTAATCAGGACATTCATCAGGACATTAATCTGGACATTAATCAGGACATTAATCAGGACATTAATCAGGACATTAATCAGGACATTAATCAGGACATTAATCAGGACATTAATCAGGACATTAATCAGGACATTAATCAGGACATTAATCAGGACATTAATCAGGACATTGATCAGGACATTGATCAGGACATTAATCAGGACATTAATCAGGACATTAATCAGGACATTAATCAGGTCATTAATCAGGTCATTAATCAGGACATTAATCAGGACATTAATCAGGTCATTAATCAGGACATTAATCAGGACATTAATCGGGACATTAATCGGGACATTAATCAGGACATTCGTCGGGACATTCGTCAGGACATTCGTCAGGACATTCGTCAGGACATTCGTCAGGACATTTATCAGGACATTCATCAGGACATTCATGAAGCAAAAAATAAAAATTGAGACCACAAAGATGTCGCAATAAATTTATATCTGAGACAAACATTAGATCCGGTAAAGTTGCCATTAGCAAAATATGATACAGTATACGTTTTCCACGGTGCCAACGTTTATAGCCAAGATCGAAAACGTTCCGATAGCCCATTTATCCCCCAGCTCCTTGGCGATTGGAGAGATGTTCGCGTTCATGTTCATGTCTTGTTCCGGAGGCGCATTATCGTTTGAGCCACAGTATCACGGAAACGCTGAAAGCACTGATCCTAATGCTGCTCGCTGCGATTCGAGAATAGACGGAACGAGACAAGTTTGCATTTTAGCGGAATAGCCCGTTCCACCGTCTTCGTCGAGGCAGTCGTTTCACCAAGAGCTTTACAGCATTTACGATTCTCGTGGTCGTCCTCACTATTGTTGCTATTCGTTATTGTTACGGTTTACTGCTCACCGAGTTCACTAACCGTCCTCGAGGGAAACTCTTCGGACTACACAACGGAGTTGTAGATAGTCGATCAACATTCAATGTCTTCTTCGAAAACAGCGGAGACATTCGCGTCGCATTCCTCGGTGAGAAACGGTCTAGCAGAAGGCTCGGTCATTATTCAACTAGGATATTCAGCCCATCCGCGACTCTGAACGGTAAAACAAGCTGAATCAACATTGACTTTTTGCTGTAAATATTTTTAACCTCGTCGGCTGTTGACTTGTCTCAGACCTCGCCCCCAGTTGCGTCCACAATGATCCGCCGTTAATCTACATTGGATTCTTCAATACACTGTTAATGGGTGAAATGCGCCTTCCCGCACCGTTATGGAAAATATCGCCAACGGTAACAAAACAAAAACCTATAAAGAATGCCGTTTCGAGGCCACAAACAGCCGACGAAAAAGAAAATTGTCTCTCAAATTGGCAGACGTAAGTCGATTCTCCGTTTCTATACCACATCACCACACACCACATCACATTATAGTTATGTGAAATAGACTCAGTCGGCAAGAAAAACTGTAATGCATTTTTTGTTATCAACGTTCTTCAACATTTTTGCCTAAAAACAAGTTATCAGCGCCTTCATTGTGTACCCCTCGAGCAGACGCCAATAATTTGGTTCGGCAAAGAGAAGTTCATTGTCGACTTAGTCCGGCTTGGGCGGTGGCGAGGAGTTTCCGAATCACCCTAAGGGGCCTTATCTTCTTGGTCGAAAAAATAGGCCATTGCTACGAGCATATTTTACGAATGCAAACTTTTAAAAAAATGTGTTGGAAAAAAAAGTATATCGTTTCTATTTTAATTCAACGGGGTTGAAAGCTCCCTTAATTGCAACAACGAGGGAGGATCGACGGTGCTTATGTGCAAACCTACCATCTTGTACCCTCAATTCGTCGTACTAAGGTGGAAGTCCATGGACAGAGTATGCATATACGTATGGTAGATATAGGTACCGCAGTGCGGCGTGTACATTATAACAGGGCACACGAGTTTACATTGGGCGCGTTCGGCCGCGCAAGCACTCCGGACACACGTATTCACCCTCCGCAATGAAAACAATAGTAACGACTGTTTGATCGGGGTAATTGCATTAATCGCGTGCCGCAATATATAGACGAAGGGCGTAAGTTCCAGGGCGAGGCGAAAAGGGGGTCGGAGTATGGAATTTCGACAGTGCCTCGTCCGAAGCCATAATTCGCCCGTAATTCATTTGTTCCCGCTATGCCGTTATATGCACGAACCCATTCCGTCCAATCTGGCCCCGAGGTCGACGTCGTTAACAACCTGATCAACCGGGCAACGGAAACTCTCGATCACAGAGGCGCGTCACATATCGCCAATCTGACTGTTTATTTAATTTTTCCACACGCTCGTTCTATACACCTGTAACATGTTGCAACATTTTATGCGTAAAGTTACATAGACGTTTTACACGGAAAATACCGGTTTCGTTTTAGCCATGCGATACGTCTTCTATAAAAAAAAAAAGTCCAATGGAGCTGTGAACGGTCTAATTGATCATGCACGACTATCGGCATAAAAAATGTGTTTCCATAAAAAAAAAAAATCACCGAGTTTTCGTAACAGTCGATTCGCCGGAATATCGACAAACTGCGCGCCACTTTTTCTTGCGTAGACGGATGTGAATGATGGACCATCGTTCGAACATTATCGAAGTGGAATTCCAATGTTTCTCGTATGGACAGAGACATGCAGTGATTATGCGTTGAAATTGAGGTGGTTTGTCGAACGCCAGTGCGGAGCTAAGCAGAATCGAATGTAGCGTGGAAGTAGCCCTGCCGCACTTGCGCACACACGATCGTTCATAATTATCGTTAATTAGAGAGTATCTCGGTCGGATAGCCGATACAGTCGTTGCTGATGATGATGCCTTCGCAGCATAATTACGAATTGTTCGCTCGTCGCCCACATTGGAAGCAAGTCTAGCGTTTGGTATTGATCGATGGTCTGGACGGAAATTCCTGTTATTAGAATTGGTTATTAGCACTGTCCTTATACCTTATATGCATCGATGTCAATAGCATCGGGGAGCGGAATAACAAAATATCCCGCGCGATCGTCTGAATCTCCGCGCCGTCGTTTAAAGCCGGTACAAGTTCATTGCACAGTGAAATACGGACTTGTACATTCAACTTAAATTTTTATGTAAATCATTATTTTTATTTTTTAATGTTTTAGGTTTTTATTTATTTTGGCGTGCGTGCGATACTCACGAAAGGGGGCGTTGGAAAGATGATGTTGGCGAAGTTACATAAAGGGCACAATCTAATATATGTTTTGGAAAACTGTGGATTCGTTTGTTTGTTTCGTTTGTCCCACCCTCTATTGGCTACCGATTTCACGTCCCTATTAGAGGCCAACTTCACGCCCCTATTAGCGGCCAACTTCGCGCCCCTATTAGCAGCCAACTTCATGTCCCTATTAGCAGCCAACTTCATGTCCCCATTAGCAGCCAACTTCGCGCCCCATTAACAGTCAACTTCATCGCAACATCATCAACTAACATTATCATCAGCATGATTAATTTTCAAACTACTGCAATTGTTCAATCAAACAAAAAAACTATAAAATATAAAATTTTATCGCACTTAAACTGCGAGCGCGCGAGACGCGCGAGCCGCAACAACCTACTAGTAATTAATATATTTTAACAAACTTTGGTATTCATACTGCTTAAAGTATATATAAGTACATATCAAGAACTTTATTATGTCGCATTTCTAGTTTTTCCGAAAAGTGTTTCAGTTTTTCTTTTTTTTTAGTTTTTTCCCCAAAATTTACAAAATTTTGGCGTGATAACCAAGCAGAACCTCAACAAACAGTTCTTGTCAGCGAAAGTCCACAATTTTTTTCAAGATGATCCACCGTTGTTTTTTTATTTATTTTTTTTTCGTCAACGGATCGATTTTCACCTACAAAATTGTAAAAAGAACGAGAAAAATATAGCGTTATTTTAATTACAAGAAATGTTTGTTAAATGTACAAAACCTTTGCACCGTGTACCCCGGTCGCTCGGGGGTTCAAGCTCGATATTTCGTACGAAAAACCGCGGTAAATGCGAAAAAAAACCAAGTGAAAATTCGGCATACCGTCGGTGTAGCTTCGGTCTGCGAAAATTCGGTTAACGATTTACAAAACGTTTCGGAGCGCGTTGGAAGCAGAACAAAAAGTTTGTCGCTTTTCTTGATAGTTACGGAACAACGGTGTAAAACCGGAAAGGTCCTGTCAGCGCGTTGACCGATCGAAGCTCGTAAAAAAAACTACGGCCGGTAGATTCTTTTTTCGTGCCGCTGCTGTGGCCCTCTTGAAACATTTTTTTTTTGTCTACGTATAAAACCCGCAGCTCCCGAACTGCGAACTGGACGCAGCCTACATCCCTCTCGAGTCCCCTGCCCTCGATCCTCTGCGCAAACCCTGTATCACAACGCAGCAGTACGCCATTCTCAGTTTCGCTCGCTTTGTCATTTTTCGTTGTTTTCGAACACCCAATCAAACTCACTGCACTCGTCCGCAGGGAGCTTCGGCCATGGAGCGCAAAGGGGCGGAGGGGCTGAGGGCCGTCGCGATGGACGACCTATTCGATTAATATCGCGCATCGGCAGTCGCGAAACGCGTGACCTCTTTTTATCTCGTTCCTCCCTCTCGGGGCTCCTCACTTTTACGCTTTTCGACTTTTTTCCTTCTTTCTCTTTGTTTACATTTTTTTTTTTTATTTCTTTATATATCCCATTGTTTATCGTCTGCAGTTTGATTGCAGCTCCATCGGCTCTGGTGCCCTCGCGTCAGTTTCATTTTCAACACATTGTTTTTTTTCCAATACTCAACACCCTCAAATGGATAATCAAACGCAGAAGGTACAGAAAGTTTGCACGTTCGCCAAACATTTCTTGCTGACCAAAGGCCATCATTTTTTTGGTCTTGTTAATGTTGCTCGTGTATTTTTTGCTTTTGATTAATTATAGCTTTTTTTTGTAACACATGCACAAAAAGTTCCGCTTTTCGTTCCTGTAACGTACGGCAAAAGTAGCCCTTTTTCGTGAGGCGTTTGAGAAAAAATACTGCGCATGCGCAAATCACTTTAGTCAATTTTCGCGCATTTTTTTTAACGCAATAGTGACTCATCCACACGCTTTCGTCACACTATACAGGTACAAAAAAGTGTACATTTTTTGTGCGTTTGTTACTTGTGTGAAAAAAGTGCGCGGGAAAGCACGTAGTACGCTTGTGCGCATGCGGAGATCTAACGCGCAGGCCTTATTAAAAAGCGCTACTATCGCCATACTATGATGTGAAGTGAAAGTCACGTGACGGAGCCAGGAGTGTGAGAGAGATAGTGGCAATGGTCTTACGGTGGAGCGAGAGAGAGAGCGACAGAGAAAGTGTTTCACTTCAGCTTAAAGGGACGAAACCGAGACTTTTCTTGCGTGAGTTAAAAAAAAAAGTATTATCCTTTATTTTCATTGTGATAGATCAGCGGCCGGAAGCGATAGCGGAAGCACATCGGAAGTTAGAGTGTTTTGATGGATCGGCGTTGCGCAAAGCCGTATCGGGTAATAACCTACAGCTATCCGGGCCATTATTTCCGAAGATAGTGCTGCAGCACCGCTTCGAAGGTACCAGCACCGTCCGCTACCGTTTCACGGAGTCTTTCTCGTTTTCCGTCGAACGGGCAGGTACTCTACGAAATGAGTTTACCACGACCGGCCGAGCCTCCACCTCGCACTGCGGCAACACTCGTTCGCTCGCGTCGATTGGTCACGGCGCAAATCCCTTTCGAATTTCGACTGGAAAACGTAACTCAGCCCCTGAATCCATTCATTTGCATATATCCACTGGCGCTGTGCTATACAACGGCAATCGCATTTATTCTTATTCACTATAAGACCCATCCTCCCACTTAAGTTTCATCGCATTAGGCGCTCATTGACAAATTTTAGGGCGCAATACCTCGGGGACGAGAGTTGCTCGCTCCTGTGAGGCTTGCTCCGAGGAATGTAGAGTCCTTTGCTCGTAATATCATTTTTTTTTTTTTTTTTTTTTTAAATAAAATAATTTCATTTTATTTGATGATTTACGCCAATTTTTTTCTCTCTGGATTTACATTTGTGAGATCGACGATCCATCGATCGGTACCGTTAAATAGTAGAGAGTTGCTCGCTCCTGTGAGGCTTGCTCCGAGAAATGTAGAGTCTTTTGCTCGTAATATCATTTTTTTTTAAATAAAATAATTTCATTTTATTTGATGATTTACGCCAAGTTTTTCTCTCTGGATTTACATTTGTGAGATTGATGATCCATCGATCGGTACCGTTAAATAGTAGAGAGTTGCTCGCTCCTGTGAGGCTTGCTCCGAGGAATGTAGAGTCCTTTGCTCGTAATATCATAAAAAAATAAAATAAATCAATTTCATTTTATTTGATGATTTACGCCAATTTTTTTCTCTCTGGATTTACATTTGTGAGATTGACGATCGATCGATCGGTACCGTTAAATAGTAGAGAGTTGCTCGCTCCTGTGAGGCTTGCCCCGAGGAAAGTAGAGTCCTTTGCTCGTAATATCATTTTTTTTTAAAATAAAATAATTTCATTTTATTTGATGATTTACGACAATTTTTTTCTCTCTGGATTTACATTTGTGAGATCGATGATCCATCGATCGGTACCGTTAAATAGTTCAACGGCGATTGTGGACCAGTGATTCTACCCTGAGTCGTTACCGACAATGCGGTGTTTTCAGCCACATCGCTCGGATTAGCGGATGCTGTCTCGTTTGTCCCGCTGTTTGGCTCGCGGACGAGTCTTCGCTATTCTGGAGAAACGCAACAATTGTTTCCTACCCTCCGGCCGGTTGCTCCGTCTTTTTGCGCGTTTCGCTTCACCTGCCTCTTCCGTCTGCTGCTTATATAGTTTCGGCCCGTTCACAGAATTCAAAAGACAGCCAGCGTTTCCCTCGACGTTGACGCAAACGAACACACACGAGGGCGTATCAACGATCCCGAGACTTAATTCGCTGCAGCCTCCGTGAATAATTCGCGGTGCTCCTCTTGGAAATTGCGGGTAGCAAACTATTATAACGTATAAAGCATAAACGGACGCACGTGCACGGGGTTATATGTTACGTCCAAACTTTCGCATGGACCCCTCGCAACGTAGTACAACGTACGAGTTTGCGCCAGAGCCGGGCTTTTCCTCGGTAATCTTCGTGTGGTTTTCCGGCTTGAAGAAGTGGCCCTCGGAAACTTCGAATCGGAGAACACTTTGGCCGGTCCAGCGATCGAATTTTTCAACAACCCCTTCGTATATCATCACCGGATGTGGAGCGTAGTGGAGGTAAATGGGGCCGACGGGCAAAAATGTGGTACCCTTTTTAATACCCGACAGAAAATGCGGAGCGTCATGCGTTCGATACTGTCGTGAAGTTATCAGTTCGGTCTCCGTGACTCCCGTTATCGGAGTAATAAACGCGATATTCGAATATCTATCAGAAATCACCCCGTGTCTCCTTCAGACGATCCCCATTTTCACCCCATGTGGAGGGGCGGAAGGAGCCGAGTCCGGTGTTTTGTTGTTATTTATTTTTTATGCACGATGTCCGAAATTTCTCGCACCCTCGATGCGTGGTTCATTGGAGTCATAAAAAATAGAATGTATGCACGGAAAGTAAAAAATTGCTGTGTAATAAAGTCTCAGGGTCATCCGTGACTTCTGGGCCGCCGCACGATTTTGAGAGTCTATTGATTTTCCGAGCTGCCATCTGTCAGTGACACCTCAACAATTTTTGACCATGACAAGAATTGTGCTTATTCTGTTTACGATTCTAGAAGGCTTGGGATTTTCATATTCGCGTTGGAATATTTATTTTTAGCTACGAATGCGATTGACGATGCACCCAGCAAAAAAAAATTATTTGACGGCCACCGTTTATTTGGTTTAAATAAAATATTCATTTGATTTAAATAAATATTTATTTCATTTAAGTAACTATTTACTTAATTTAAATAAATATTTATTTGAATCAAATAAATATTTTTTTTAAATCGAATAAACGGTGGCCGTCATATAATTTTTTTTTCTGGGTGTGGGCAATTGTTGAGTTTTTTTTTACTAGAGACATGCATTGATGCTATGCCATCCCAGATGCCATATAACGTCACTTCCGGTTTCAAAATCTTTGCTTTCAATGAGGGATTGGAAAGCTATACACGATCATTCAAGAAATATTCACGCATCGACACCCAGCGGACATGCCCGCTTCTTTGGCTTTATATGAAATATAAAAAGGTGAAACTACAAATTATCGTATCGCTTTCTCATAAAAGTTGAGAATTGAAATTTTCATATCGCTTTCTCATAATGTTCCTTTATTCGCGAAGCTTCTCCTATACTCCACAGAAGATAAGGGCAGCTCTGGCATAGGGGAGAGCGGGGCAAAATGGCACAGCGGGGCAAAACGGGCCTGCCCTCCCCGGCAAAACGGGAGCAATGCGTTTCACTGCGATGACCCACTTTTCGGCGTCTTTCCGAAGGCGCCAGTGTTTGTCGAAACGACAAGATATTACTCAACCAAACTTGGCAATATTGATTCTTCGTATAATGTTCCATGTTTTTATTTTTATTTCAAGAAACTCCACCCATTAAATTTGGCTCACCGTTCTGGGCCACTTTATCTCGAGTCTCGTATTCAGTCGGACAAGACCCGCGGACTGACTTAACACCACACTTAATTCCTGTTCTCAATTTTACTTACCCCAAATCTACTCCCGCACTTGATGCTCCGTATCTTGCAGCCTTATAATTAACGGAAATCCAGACTGCACGTGCTGGGGGGAGGGGGGGGAGGAGGACAGGGGGCCGCGGATGTACAGGGCGTGTACTCTATAGGTAACAGTTTGGGCGAAGCTTCAAAGCCACAACGATTGTGTACGCAGCCTCACGAAGTGGAGCTCGTTACACAACGTGTACGCTCGACTTGTGTGTGCCTTGCTCCTCGTTGGCACGTAGTTGCTCGTCCCTGCTTCCCTTTTACCCGGCCTACCGCCTACCCCTCACTCTGGACTGCCTCGGCGCGTGTGCTACCTCACTAGTTTACCGCCCGACTCGCAGCCTCACCGCTACCCCGCGACCCCCTTTCTGCTACTTTCGAGCACATAAGCCCCGAACACGAAAGTACTCGGTATGCGGGACTCGAGGCCTCTGCGAACAAGAATTTACATATCAGCGATGACATCGCTGCCTCACGAAGCTTCGTTATTTAGTTTGTCGTGTTGTTCACTTAATTAATTAATTTATATATCAGCGATTGTTTACCTTACGAAACAACGATTATCCGGATGTCGTAAAGAATTTTGAGGGCATTGTATCTTATCTGTTACTTTACGTTAAGTAATAGCCTGTTTTTTGTGGTTCGGGCGCTCAAGTCGGTTCTCTGTGTAAGTAGGGGAGAGCGGGGCAAAATGGGACAGTGGGGCAAAACGGGACAGCAGGGGTAAAACTCAATTTTCCCATCATTTTTGGATGTCCCATTTCGTCCTAACGATACATCCGGATTTTCAACGCCGTTTTGCCCCGCTATGCCATTTTGCCCCGCTCTCCCCTATCTGCACTGAGAAAAAGAAATTGTTGGATTAAGCAAATGCGCGGTGACATACGTTCATAGGTGTATTTCGTTGGTGCAACAAATATGTTTGTTTCAATCGACGAAATTTTGAATAAATTGAAGCAAATAATCGTTTAACAAAACAATGCTTTATTTGCATCGAACGAATAACAGCTTTGAACGTATGTCACCGCGACTTTTGGTTAATCCAACAAATTTTTTTTCTCAGTGTGCGTGACTTTTTGAGTATCCGCGACGCGTCTGCGTTGGTTACGCCAAAACCCGAGTAGACATTTTCGTGTGTTACATCGGGCCCTGATACACCTGGCGAGGCCTGACAAGGGCCTGATAAGGCCTTGTCGGGACCCTGTCAGGGCCCGATGTAACGCTCGCAAAATTTCTACTCGGGAACAAACCCCGCCGTGCGATGCACGGTCGGGTTTATTTTGTTGTTCGGGAATTTACAGCGCGTTGTGCGCGCCCCTCAAGATAGCACGGTAGCGGTCAACGCGATGCAGAAAAATCAACACGAGATATCCCGTGTTGTCCGATATCTTGATTAGTTCTTTACCCGCTGACGAGTCTGAGCGTGCTATATTGCATCGAACGTGACTTAACTATCTGTGTAAGTCTCTGTGTAAGGATCGAATGTATAGTTTCAAGTTGCAACTTGAGTTGTAATTGAGTTCAAACTCCAACTTAAGTTTGATCTTAAAACAGGAAATAAATTTACACTCAAGTTTGAGCTTCAACTGATTTTCACTCTAGAATTAATTATTTGTACTTCCTGAATTTGTCAACGACAAAATAGGTGGGAGAAAATCGTCGATCTCGGATTTTCATTTTATGGCCTAAAATCTTAAAAGATAAATTAAAGTTCCAACCTAAGTTAATATGTTAATAAGTTAATAACTGAAACAAGTTATTAGTTTTTATAATTTCTTTTTATTGTAATTTTTAGTATTCTCTAGATTCTATAAGTTTTCATGTAAATGGGCTTGCCCGTGTATTATGAAATAAGAAGAAAAAAAAAAAAGTTAGAACTAAGTCTCTGTGTGAGGATGCGTGTAAGTCTCTAACTGCGTGTCCAAGAACATCGACCTCGTATTCAATTACACCGTTGATTAACGAAATCACGTTCATTCCATGTTTCAGGCTCGATCAGCCGGTGACCAGTTCGACCCCCGGCATGGACGACAAAAAGGTAACAAACAATGGCGATGTGAAGATACTTTTTCTCATTTCCTCATCCACGTCTCGCACCCAAGTGGTTATTCACTGAAATATGAAGGAAAAAAAAAAATTTAATGAAAATCGTTCACCAACCGACAAAGATTGAGAATATTTATAATCACTACGAGCGTGTCTACTTAACAAGTTTGCCCATTTTCCAGCCGAGACGTCGTTGGATACCAAGGTAGTACGGTAGTCGCGCGGTAACGCCGGATGACGACGAAACCCGGTGGTGTGGGGACTCTAATTTAATGGACTTGCTTAAGCGAGTCGCCGGTTCTTCCGTACAGCGTTTCCCTTCCTCCTCCCTCTTCATCCTCCTCTATTTCTATCTCGGACCACCCAAACTCTCGCCCCCCCGACGAACAAGTCCCAGAGTCCGTAAAGCCCAAGTTCCACCAACCGGATTTTCCGGGCTATGCGGAAAGATCTACGAAAGATTCGAAGCGAAGAAAGGATAGGAAGTAGTCTCGCACGGAGGGGCGGAGGGTTGAGAACATTGCGAGCGTGGGGAATAGGAGGGTCGAAGACTCGAGCCCGACGGCAAAAAACCATTGAGAAATGAAACAAAAGAACGAAATAGCGAGAGGAAGAGAAAAGACGAGAAAAAAAAAAAAAAAATTAAAGGAAGGAAGCAGTGGATGTCTTTTACTACTTATATTCGACATCCCTGCACCCTCATGTGCGCTTCCTCGACCTCCGCAGTCGCCCTGTCTCCTTCACCGGAGAAATTGCGAGGTCGCGAAATACTTGGAGATTATAAGACGCTAAATTTGTTTGCTGATAATGACAATATTATAAGGTCGTTCGTTAAAATTAACGCGAAAACTCGATAAAGTTCGACGAAGTGCTTGCACTCTGAAACTCTTGTGCATTCCCAATTAATATGATAATAAAAGTAATGATAATAATGAATGATAAAACTCATTAATTATTATTATTATTAAAATAAAATAATGATTATAATTATTGATCGTTAATTAAATATTATTGTAATTTTAACGTAATGTCGCTGTGTAGAGTACGAAACTCGCTGAAAAACGAATAATCGGTACGGTTGAATGGAGAGGCTGTACACGTCGACGCTCAGAGCTTAGAGTCAATTTTTTTCAGAGCTCACGGAGCTCAGCACACTGAGAAAAAAAAATTGGTTGGATTAACTAAAAGTCGCGGTGACATACGTTGAAAGCTGTCATTTGTTTGGTACAAATAAAGCATTGTTTTTGTTGAACGATTATTTGCTACAATTTATACCAAAATTTGTCGATCGAAACAAACATTTTTGTTCTACCAACAAAATACACCTTTGAACGTATGTCACCATGCATTTGCTTAATCCAACTATTTCTTTTTTTTCAGTATAGGATCGAAAGTTTTCTCGTTCACATGCGCACACTCAATGTTCAGTGGCCTAAAACCGTGTAAGTTTCGACCCCCCCCCCCCCCCTCCCCCCTGCGGGTTTTGAAAATGTTAACGCGTTGGTGCGGCCAGCTGAATTCTCTTCTCCCGGGGTAAACACTGTCCCAGTAGACAGTGTATACCCCGTGTGCGTTGCGGCAAACTCGGGGGAGTAATACATTTTCAGGTTGTTCGCCTAACTTATCCGTTCCTCCCCCGTCGGCGGGTACAAGGTTTCCGTGGCTCAGCTTTGCCCTTTGCTTTGCTGTCGTCAGAGAGACAAGGGGGGTTGGGCTGAGAGGGAGGGAGGGAGGGAGGGGGGGGGGGGGTGGTGAGAACCCGCCGGAAATGAATCCGTGGCTCTAACGAGAATCCACTGCGGGATTCCAGTAGTACAAAGTGAATCCGGTAATATCCGTGCAAGCACCAAAAGCCCAAGAGGAATCGTCATCACGAGGTGCGATGCGATATACGCTCTTGTGATGCAAACGAAGCGCCGGGTTTGTGGAAACTGACCGCTGTCCTTAAAGTTCGTTATCCGAGTTGAAACACAAAATAGTACATTACTCCACGAGGGCGAAAAACATTTAGCTAAAGAGTGTGAGTTTGCACCACTGCTTTAATCACACGAGTGAGAAAAAGTGTTCTCATCACTCGGTGCGGAAATCGCCACTTTTCCGCCCGCTTCGCGTGCGTAAAACCGCAATTTTTGCGCCTAGTGATGAAAATTTTCGTACATCCCTCGTGCGAAACACTTTTTCTAGCTCGTGTGATTACAACACTCGCCTTCGACTCGTGCTGCAAACTCACACTCGTTAGAAAAATGTTTTTCGCCCTCGTGGAGTAATGCACTATTCGCACGAGGGATGTACGAAATTTTTCATCGCAAGGTGCAAAAATGGCGGTTTTACGCGCGCAAAGCGGGCGGAAAAAAATGGCCATTTCCGCACCGAGTGATGAAGAATGCATTATCAATGTTGATACACGGCGCAACACTGCCGCCGAGATACATTTTTTTTTTCCGTTACTCCACGAGATTATCCGTACGTCGTTATATTTTTTACGAGCTCACGGTTTACTGTCTCCTATTGCGGGCTTTCCACTAGACGTCGCTCGCCGACGGATGTTCCATCCGGGGTACGTTGCTTTGACAACTTTTTCCTTTCTCGTAGAGGTTTCCTTTTACGATCGGTGTAACGGTCGGATTCGAGTAAGCATGGAGGTATCGAGCCCAAATAAAAAATATTTTTTTAAAATTGTCATTACATTTCGCGAAAATTGCACTGACCGTTTATATTTTATGAAATTTTTTTATTTCTCTAATAATTTCTGTTTTACGTCGAACACGAGGTACTGCCAGAGGAGTAATAAAAGCGGAAGTCACATGCAAATTACGGTGCACCTTTTGTTTTCTCTAAATTCATGAAAAAAAGCTTGTTCCATGAGGAAGCAAAAGTCAAAGTTTGTTTATTAACCAGAGGATGAAGTGGATGACAGCCAAGCCACCGAATCATTGCGGTTTCATGAACATTCCATACTCGAAAGGTTTTTCATGATGGCAGTGTCAACGTAGACGCAAAGGGAGATTGATGTCCTATTCGAAGCATATACGCAAGACAGCGTGGAAACACGAATCCGGTAATTGTATCAGGCAGACTGTGCTCGATCAAAATGAAATTTGTTCAAGCAAATGAAGCAACGAGACACGTCCAGGGTAATGATATTAGAATTTGGAGTCAATCCTGCCAGCAGGTGTAATTAAAGCCTCGAGAGCTGGCTCGGTCTCGCTATCCAAAAGTTCTCCGTGCTCCGTCTACTGCCGGCAGTGTGGGTTCTGAGACTGCGAGAGAAACGTGCCATCCGTGCACTAATTGCTCCGGTGAACCACCGGCACAAAGTATCGTCGAATAAAGAGGGCGGTACCGAGAACTCTGTTTTCGTCGTCCAACTAAAGGATCGTTACTCAACTGCGGTACAGACTTTATTGATTCAATCGGTCCGTTGACGTTTTGTCCATTTGTTAATACCCCAACGAGGTGAAAAATTACTGTATAGTATCAAATGCACACACAGAAGTGCGGAGTAAAACGGAACCCTGACGGGACAAAACGGATTTTATTTGAGCAACTTTGCTTCCTCACAGAGGCAAAATGAGAAAGCGTAACAATCACGGCAAATAGTTTTTCATCACTCGGTGAGGAAATGGCCACTTTTCCGCCCGCTTCGCGTGCGTGAAACCGCCATTTTCGCACCTTGTGATAAAAAATTTCGCACATCCCTCGTGCGAAACATTTTTTCTAACTCGTGTAATTACAGCACTCGTTAGAAAAACGTTTCTCGCCCTCGTGGAGTAATGTACCATTTTTCCCGACTGCGCTAAAATAACCACATTCCTTGCGTGCAATACGGGCGGAAAGTGGCCTATTATTGACCGATGATCATTATTAACATGTGCGCATGCGCGGTACAATTTCATTACTCCCTAGGAAGTAATGAGACTCATTACTCCCGCCGGAAGCTCTATTACTCCGAAGGGAGTAATGGTCATTGGCGAAGATGACGATTTTGCGACACAAGAAATGTGGTTACTTTAACGAAATCGGGAAAAAAATATCGTATGCCACAAGGGAGGAAGTGCATTTTCACCTCGTGTGAATTTCTTCACACTCGGTTAAAAAAATGTCTTCATCAAACTTCACACTCGGTAAAAAAACGCACTTTCCTCCCTTGTGGCATAGTATAGGGGAGAGTGAGGCAAAATGGGACAGTGGGGCAAAACGGGACAGTGAGGGCAAAACTCAATGTTCCAATGATTTTTAATTCCCCATTTTGTCCCAATGATACATGCAGATTTTCAACCCCGTTTTGCTCCACGGACGACCATTGCCAATATCCAGAAGTTATTGGAAAATTGCGTTTCGTCTCATAATCACGTTTTGCCCCCTCTGTGCCATTTTGCCGCGCTCTCCCCTACTATTATTCGAGCAACTTTGCTTTCTCACAGAGGCAAAATGAGAAAGCGAAATAATCACGCAAAATACTTTTTCATAGAAGCTTCATCCTCAAAAGTACATAATGTAAAAAAGCTGGATAAAAATCTCGATTTTTCGTCCGTTTTGTCCTCTTTACCCCTGTACGTTTTTCACATGTTCCGTTGAATTTTCATCGGGTCATGGAGTCTCTCCGAGACGGGCTCGAAACGTCAGGGTTAATGTGTGTGTGTGTTTTTTGTGACTTTCAATCTACCTAGAAGTGTCGAACTTTCGGGTTTCGGGTTTCGAATATTCTTCACCCTTTATGTGGGTGCGATCGGCGCTTTACGGCTTTCTCGTAGGAACAGCCTCGCTTCGGCCGAGTGTATGCACGAAGGCTTAAACTGTATCGAATCCTCCCAACATTGTCCGGCAGTCTTTGGCATTGGTCGATTACGCCGTCTCAAACGGGCGCGGAGGCACACGTATGTTGCTCGGCGAAAACACAGAGCCGAGGGGCCGGTGTAGTCGGTGGAGGTGGCTGTGAACTCCGACACGCTATCGCCTCGCCGCCGATGCCCCCGCATGGATCGTTCGCTTTCTCGATTAACTTTGGCCCCGTCAGACCCCGCTTCTTCTTCACCACTTTTGACACTTCGATTTGTTCCCATCGGCCGAGCGAGGATTTATTTTTCTCCCGATAACCGAGCTTCTTTTACTTCGTTTTCGGTATTCTCACGTCGTTCGATTTTCATTACCCCGGTCTCCCATCGAACAAACTTAAATAGCACGGGAATATTTTTTTTCTCGCCCGGAGCATCGGAAGGGACCGACATTTGATCGTACGAGCCAATTCGTCGGCGCTCTTAGTTTCTGCAACTTACCGGTGTCTATGAATTATAACCGATCTTCGTGGATATCGCAAGTTCTCCAAGTTCCCGAAAAAAAAAAAAAAAACTCTTTTACAAAACCTCCGGTCATAAATTGTTGTCGTGACGTGTCGCCGCATGGTAACGTAGGTTTTTCCACCGACCTGACGTTTCTTCTCACCTCACTGATCATCATCTCCTCGGGGCTTTTTTCCATAATTTTTTTGCGGGTTTTTCTGCCGGTGGGTTTTTTTTTTTTTCTTCTTCCTAGCCTTCCACCCTTCCGAGGAACCGTCAGAATAATTTCCGTCCACCAACGCTCAATTCCAACTCCCGCCTATCGGTAATTCCCGACCGACATATAGTTATGCACTTTCATTGGTCGTCTGCACTCCATCCGCTCCTTCATATCTCGATATAAGTTTTAGCATCCGAACGGGAGGAGGTCGCGTCCTGAGACGCGGAGGTATTCATCGGGGGGCGAAATGAGCAAAGTTCCTCTTGCCTATTTGCCAATATATATATATATATATATATATATATATATATATATATATGTATATATGTATACATGCATAGATGTCAACAGTCAGATTCCGGACTTTGGATGCTTCCCCAGAACTGTCTTGGAATTCACAATTCGAAGGAATTGTGTATCGCGCAGACTGTGTGACGTGTATGGCAATCATTTCGCCAAGGGATCGTATTCCCTTGAAACTCTCCGCGCATATACAATGCCGATCGATTTCTACACCTTGCAGTTTCCTCCTCTCTCTCTCTCCTTCTCCCCGTTGATCCGTCGGTGCTCTTCCCACAGTCTCGAGTGGACTTGTTCGTCCGAGGGATCGCCCAAGAAAAGTGGAGACTCCTTTTTATTTTTCGCCAGAAACTTCGGAGACTCGAGACAACGATGGGTGGGTCGTGACGATTGGCCGTGGTCGCCGCTTCGAAAACTCTGCCAACCTCACCGGCAACTACATATAAACCTCCTCTCGCAAATGTCTCACTCAGCAGAATCAACACATCGTACAACCGACACTTTCTCCGGATTTATCCGGATTTTCCGGACCCTCTCATTTGGCAGTAATTAATATTGGACGAGAAAATCTGATGATGATTCGAGAACCCCGACGCTGGTGGCTGAGAGCGCGGGCTACTGCGCATTAATACCGAACCCTCGGCGATGAGAACCCCTCGACAAAGTAGTAAAACTCCTCGTTAGGCACGACACAACGCTCCTACGTTATTCCAGGATTAAAATACACTTTTGCGATGGCTCAGAGTTACATCTTTCACTCGCCTGTTTATTCATGAGCCGCGGAGGTGATGAAAATTTTGCTGAAGCCGGAATGCATTGTGTCGTGAGAGACACGCGAAGAATCGTCTTTCCAACGTCTCTGATAGCAATTTTCTTACACTCGAATTTTTTCTACTGTAATTAATAAAGTACAACCACGAAAAAAAAAAAAAAAAAAAAAAAAAATGAAAATCTCGAAGGATAATGTTATCTCAATTAGTGCTGTAATTGGTGGTTTTTTTTACCTATTCAAGATTTCTTATCAATATCTCAGTTTGCAGGAGATATTAATTATATGACTAAGATGGCCGACGTTCATTCACTCTCCCGAGTAGAAATTGTTTCGAGCGTTACATCGGGCCCTGATAGGTTCCTGATAAGGCCTGACGAAGCCTGATAAGGCCTTATCAGGGCCCGATGTGACGCTTGAAAATTTCTACTCGGATTCCGCGGAAGGCACTAAGCCTCACGCAGATCTAGAATCGTGGCCGTTCGTGCGTCAATTTTCGTTTATGACAATAGCATCGATGAAACAGTAAAAACATCAGTGTAATAGAATAGAGTCGAAAAATGAGGAAAAAAAAAACGTGGCCATCCGTCGTGGTAATAACGACTGTCCTTGTCTCCAGAGCCATTAGTACCCTACCGTGTATCACCCTTAATTACATCGAGGTAATTTCGTTTCTCTGGGGAGGCGCGTCGAAAATTGCTTCCGCTTATCTCGTCCAAGAGAACGAACCGGTGCCGGGTGCTTCGTTATTTTGTTCCCGTTTCGTTTCCTCGGTTTCCGTCGCCGGTATTACGGTTACGTTTGTTCGTGTACGTGCCGCGCGGATTTCGAACCTGAAAAATTCCCCGAACGCGACGACTTCTTTTACGTGGAACAAACATTCAATTTAACAATGAAACAGTCCGTTCGTTGAGACTCTGTAATGTTGCACAGTTATAATGTGCAGTTGAGAATAACTAAATGTAATTCGGATATTTAAGGTAGCTATGCCGCTTCGGCCTCATTTCGCATAAGTTCGAGAAAAATAAGAAAAAAACAAATTGCAAATATTTCTCGATGATATAAAAAAACTGAAAAAATTCATGCATAATAAAGGTACTGAAAACATTAATTTTTAAAGAATTTCAATCAGTTTTGAACTTTCATTCTTATCCGGCGGCTCTCTCGTGTACCCCGTTGTTATGAAACCCATCATTTCCGGATAGTACAGAATACGATAGCAGGTATACTACAATACACCGTCGGTTCGAGAAACTCATCGCTACGCTGGCGATGAGATGCACAGTTTTCGACTAACCCGGATAGCCGAAATTAAATTGCATGATCCTCGATGAATCCCATGATGAATTTTAATTGCATGATCCTCAATCAATCCCATTCTCATGTTGTTGTTTTACCACGGCAGAATTACAATCCTATATATATGTATATATATATATATATACTAGCCTGAACAACCAGTTGGTCCATTTCGCCCCATATATATGTATACTAGCGGGTTATTGTGGCTCGCGCGCTTCGCGCGCTCGCACCCATTTCTGGACGAAAACCCTTATTATTCCAAATACTTCAAAAGACGGGTTCAATACTTGGATGGGTGACCGCGGTCACCCATCCAAGTACTGCCCCCTTCCCCCCCCCCCCCCCCCAGATTCTTGACACGGCGGCGACGGCGGCTACCCCGACTTTACCAGATATTAAACTGGTCTTTGGAAGCCCTTATAATTCCAAGACGGGTTCAGTACTTGGATGAGTGACCGCGGTCACCCATCCAAGTAGTGACCCCATCTGGATGGACTTAAGCCCTTATTATTCCAAGCCCCCCCCCCCCCCCCCCCCCCCCCCCCCCTCGATTCTTGACACGGCGGCGACGGCGGCGGCGGCGAAATCTTTTTATATTATAGAGAGATATAGAGCAGTACTGCTGATATCTGTACTGCAACCAGTAGATGCTACCAATAGCTATCAGTAGATGAAAGTATACTGATAGCTATTTTCTTCACAAACCCCGTGGCGTATGCAATGTCACAAGAAAACAGTTTGCTTATGAAGTTTGCTTCCGCTGTTCATAAATGCCTGTTCAGTTTTCCTACAGCGGCTCTATTCAGATCGTCAAGGCATTCATTAACAGCACGGTGCGTTTTTCTGAGTGTCTATCAAGGCCTGTATGAGTATCTGTGAGTCTCTTTGCGATTGTCCCTTGTGAGTGCCTGCATTAGGTGGACAGGACTTTCGTTCATCAACTTAGGGATGCGCTAATGTCGGAAAGAGTTATATCGTTAAATCTTCGTAACGAATGATTGAAAAAGCAGCAATAAAGTGTCCAACGCAAATATGTAACATTCCATGGGTTAACGGTTACCGATACTTCGACGAATATCTTCGGAGGGGCAAGTTCATCTTACCTGAACGGTGTGACTCGCAATCAATAGTTTCGCCAAGTATGCTGAGGTCAAGAAGCTCCGCCAGTACCTTGCTCCTCGAAGTGTATAAAGATTTTCGATAAAATTGATTGGGGGTGGATATCGATGTCTGGCGAATACCCTGCAGAAGAAAACACGAGGAATGAAGTAGCGGATGCGCGGAGCGAAGCTCGTATAGTGTGCGGGGTAAAAAGCCGAGGCGAAAGGAGAACAACCAAGGAGGATTCAAAAGGGAAGAATCCTCCAGAATGGAGGACCGTTAAGCTCCGAGCCTGCTGCAGCTACCAGACATCGGTAGATGGAATAGCGGCGGGAGGAAAAGAAGGCGGACCGTAGTAGCGGTTAGATGATATTGCCGACTCCGAAGCTTGTACAGCTCCGTGTTGCATAATTCGCTTGGATATTATGTTTACTCCTATACAGATACCGGTGACGTGGTGGTGGTGGTGGTGGTGGTGTTCTGCTCGTCTTCTCGAAGAACTGCCCTCGGATCGAAAGTTCGCTTCGCTGAGTCAAGAAACATTCAGCCGAATCTCCACCCCCAAGCCCTCCCCGTCCCCCCACGAAAGGAATTCTTTTCTTTTCCTCGTCATTCCCCTCAACGATACAGCTTCTCCGTTGCCGGCGGTGCTTCGCTTCTTTTAGATTAATCTTTTTTTGTAATTTTTTTTTTTTTTTTTTTTTTTTTTTCATTCCTCCAACGAAGCAAGCACTCTGGAGAACGTTTGCCTTATCTTCGTCTCGCAGCATCGATCTCATCTGTTATCCTTTTCTCTCCGTTTTATTCGAAAGAATATTCTACATTTGTAGTATAACTGACAATGCTAGATACAATTAATACTGCTTCCGAATGAAAATTCTGGTTTGAAAATATTTTTCATCGGAAATGCCGTCATAGTGGAAAACGTCACTTTGGGTTTCAAGATTTCAGTCTCCGACCGGAAGTGACATTTCTCCGTATGACGTAATTTCCGATCGAAAACCCAAATGTCCAAAACGGCAGTGACATTTTCCCGTATTACATCACTTCCGCTCGAGAGCTGAGATTTCGAGACCGGAAGTGACGTTTTCGTGTCGTTCGGGAATCCAACCATCATTTTTACTTCTAGATTGGTACTTCGTATCGAAACACATCTTGTAAGCGAAAAAAAAAATTGTTTCTAGCGTTCACGATTTCAAGGAGGAATAATAAAGAATTCATAACGCCGGAGAATTCGAGCTAAGCTGAAGCTACAGCACGTTGCTCTTCGATAGCGCAAGAACATCCGCCCCGGGAGGATGTTCAATATGTCTCCGAGCCCGCACGACCTTCGTACCGGATAGATGTGGACTTACCGCTAATCCGCTATCCAGCGTTAAAAGCCAGTCCTGAAAAGAAACCAACTTTGCCGAGGTCTCTCTCGGTCCCTCCCGATGGCCTCCATTGTAGCAGTTACTTTGTAAGAACCACTAAACTTTTTATCGTTCCCGGGGATAAGGTCGACTCCGCTATAGAGTCAATCTATAAAGCTGCCGAGCTTCAATTTCAACATATTTTTATGACTATCCCGGGAGGGGGGGGGGGGGGGGGGGGTGAAAAAGAACCGCCCATTTATCGCTGTACTGCGGTTAATATATACAACTATCAATACGAATTGCGGTTAAACCTCGTTCCACACATTCTATCGATATTTTCGATAGATTCGCCGATTCTTCGCGAGTACAAGCTCTTTTCATCTTCGTTCATCCCGCCTGCCCTCCGAGCAGATCTAGAGAACAGGGAAAGAAACAAAAAAAAAAGTTGTCAAATTTAGCGAACAGCAACGATGAAGTGATCAGTGTCGATCACCCGTGGCCGAAGCTCATCCGCACTGTTATTACTCATCCGGGAAGTTTGCCCTTTGCCTTCACGGCGGGTCTGACAGGACACGCGATGATGCCTCGTCCCATCCAGTTGTACCAGCATACAGCTCCATATCGTTCACTGCACGGGACGTCAGAGACTGGCTATCCGGCAGTTGTCCGCAACGTGCATTAGATATGCGTCTGGAATTCAGATATCCATTATTTCATTTTGAGTGGTGACACATGTAGTATCTTGGAAAAGATTTTTAAAAACAAACATGGTTGCCACGGACCTGGAAAAGCTAGAAAACCACGAAAAGTCAGGGGATTCGTTGGGACCTGGAAAAGTCATGGAAAAGTGATGGAATTTTATTCAAACCCTTTGAGTTTTTTTTTGAATCTGAGAATTTTCCCTTTAATTCCGTGCTGCACGATGTGTGTATTTGCCGTTTCAGCAAACTTGTCGACTATATTAAGCATGCATATGACTATGTCACGATATTATTTTCGTCGGGTACTTTTAATATCCTGAACTGACTTTAATATATCAATAATCATTATATATTGTATTCGACGTTATTTTTTAATCGTCCTTTCCTACCCTGATCGATAGACTGAAAAAAAAAACTAAATTTTTCTTCTGGAAAAGCGGGAAAAGTCAGGGGATTCGTTGGGACCTGGAAAAGTCAGGGAAAAGTCATGGAATTTTATTCAAACCCTTTGAGTTTTTTTTTTATTCTGAGAATTTTCCCTTTAATTCCGTGCTGCACGACGTGTGTATTTTCCATTTCAGCAAACTTGTCGACTATATTAAGCATGCATATGACTATGTCACGATATTATTTTCGTCGGGTACTTTTAATATCCTGAACTGACTTTAATATATTAATAATCATTATATATTGTATTCGACGTTATTTTTCAATCGTCCTTTCCTACCCTGATCGATAGACTGAAAAAGCAACTAAATTTTTCTTCTGGAAAACCGGGAAAAGTCAGGGGATTCGTTGGGACCTGGAAAAGTCAGGGAAAAGTCATGGAATTTTATTCAAACCCTTTGAGTTTTTTTTTTATTCTGAGAATTTTCCCTTTAATTCCGTGCTGCACGACGTGTGTATTTTCCGTTTCAGCAAACTTGTCGACTATATTAAGCATGCATATGACTATGTCACGATATTATTTTCGTCGGGTACTTTTAATATCCTGAACTGACTTTAATATATTAATAATCATTATATATTGTATTCGACGTTATTTTTTAATCGTCCTTTCCTACCCTGATCGATAGACTGAAAAAAAAAAACTAAATTTTTCTTCTGGAAAACCGGGAAAAGTCAGGGGATTCGTTGGGACCTGGAAAAGTCAGGGAAAAGTCATGGAATTTTATTCAAACCCTTTGAGTTTTTTTTTTATTCTGAGAATTTTCCCTTTAATTCCGTGCTGCACGATGTGTGTATTTTCCGTTTCAGCAAATTTGTCGACTATATTAAGCATGCATATGACTATGTCACGATATTATTTTCGTCGGGTACTTTTAATATCCTGAACTGACTTCAATATATTAATAATCATTATATATTGTATATGACTTTATTTTTGAATCGTCCTTTCCTACCCTGATCGATAGACTGAAAAAAAACTAAATTTTTCTTCTGGAAAACCGGGAAAAGTCAGGGAATTCCAGTCGGACAGTTTCGTGGCAACCATGAAAAAACGATTATTATCATTAGAACTGCAAGGCACGAGGAACGATTCTCTAACGGTCGACTCCGCATCGCGACCGGTCGTTGCGGATTGAAAGAAGCAAGCGTCGTTCGATGGGTTTTTTCGACGTTGTACCTCGTCGTGACCGCGGTGCGAAGAAAGTTCATTAGACTTTCGGGAATGCCATGTGTGACGTCATCGCTCGCGAGAGCATATCGTGACGTTGTAACTGTCGGATCGATTCGAAACGCGAGGGAGAGAGGAGAGCGAGGAGGGTGGGGTGGTTGCGTTCGGGGTGCTCGGCTGGTCGAGGCTCTGCGGTCGTATCCACCCGCGCCTGCAGCAGCAGTGGCATTGGTTAGGGTACGTCGCACGTCGCGCATCGGCCACGTACCGGCTATATATAGGGATAGGGTAGGGTCGACGGAGCGGTGCTTCATGCTAGGGCGGCATCGACCCCTTTTACGGCGAGCTGCCTCCGCCTCCGCCTCTGCGCCTTCTCTCGTAATTTCATTATACCCCCCCCCCCCCCCCCCCCCATACCCACCTTCCCGCTCGCGCGTATGGACTTCCTACTACGTAACGTCCGGACGTCTGGTAATACATTCAACGAAGTTGCTGCAGTGACGAGCTGCTGCTGCACGTCAACTTTGCGACGACGAACCGCTCTGCGGGTCGAACAAAAATAAAAGATAAATAACCATGTGGCATGCATCGAAAAACACATCAGTCACAAACTAAATACATTTCCGTCGAGCGTTACGGTCTTTCGAATATATTTTTTAAATACATTTTTGCGAATGTACAGGGTAAAAAAAAATTTCGGAAAAACGAAATGCAAAATTTCGTAAAAATGAGTTTTTTAAAGAAGTGACACATTTAAAAAAGCGAATTTGTCACTTATTTGAATATACTAACTTGTCCTTTTGTTTCCCGTGTCATTGACAATGTTAGTTTGTACTTTTGTTTGTGAAACTTGAAAAATAACAAATAAAAATATTGTGGACGTTCGTGGACAATAAGTTGTTGTATAAAGTGCAAACTTTTTTTTACTGTGTACTTTAAGAATTTTATAGCAATTTGTGTTATTAATAATTTAATTCATGTGAGGCAGAGATTAGTTATGATTAATAATTAATATCGCATGACATTGTTTGATTTTGTTACATAGTGTATTGATACGCTGATCATAGTAACGATGGCGGATTCAATGTGTTTTGACGTACTTATTGTTTCTGAGAGGAAAGCCTCGAACTATTATTTTAATAATCATCGCAAGGCACGTAGGGTTTTTTTTCTCGACTACGCGAAAATGACCATATTTCCATGAGGAAAAGTAGCTGAGCGGGAAGGAAAGTAGCTGATGTGTCGGTGGGCCGTTGCGGGCACAAAAATGTGCTCAATTTTAGCATAGTCGGGAAAAAAATATCGTATGCCACAAGGGAGGAAGTGCATTTTCACCTCGTGTGAATTTCTGCCCGCGCTTCGCTCGGCCATCAAACTTTCCACTCGGTGAAAAGACGCACTTTTCTCCCTTGTGGCATAATATACTGTTCCTCGTGTCCACGAGGGACGAACAACTTCCAATATTGGCTGCCGACATTATGACAATTTCACCGTACCACCATTATCTCGATCTTCCGAGAGTTCCAGTCGAATACGGTCGACGCGGCCGGGCACGTTCTCGCTGACGAATCGATATATCTCTGCGACCACATTCCGCTATCTTGGCCTATCCCTGATCTATCGCTGCGAATTAGTTCGCATTCGGCCAACCATTATGCGGGCGAATCGATAAAGGAGAGAAGAGAGAGAGAGAGAAACCCAACGCGGCGGCGAACAAGCCGAACTCCGATAAGACGCGAATCCCGAATTACTTCCCACATCGTGAGAGATCTTCCCTACGAGTTCGCAAAGCGTTCGGCAAAGCCTGAGTCATGCTATTTTCTAACGGCAAACTTTATCCTCCTCTTCATTGTTTTCTTCACTTCCTCGTCACAAACGATGTATGCGAGGAGATAAAGTATTATCGTTAAAAAAATGGTTAATAAAAAGTAACTTCAACAAGGATGAAATAATTAATGTATGTAACAATAATTAATATTGTCGGTAAACGATAATAGTAATAATTAACAATAAAGAATAATAACATAATTAATTCATCGTAATTATATCAATTCATTCACAATCTTTGCTACAGTCGGGAGACGTCTTTCCTCACAACGCAGAATGGCGAATCTTCGCGTTCACGGAGTGGATTAAAATTGCAGACGTGATTTTTCGACATGTCACCGCGAACTTTTAATCGAATTTCTCCAATTATGGTGCATTACCTTGAGTTCGTACCTCCGATCACAAATGTATTGTCATAAACATAGATAAGGTTATACATTTTTAGTGTACTAAAATCTGTTAAGTAATTTTTTGCTGTTCCGACGTTTTTAGGCACTTGCGAAAAGTCGCCGAGCCGGTCGATCGCAATGAAACGCATAACTCCCTTTTTTTTGCCCTAGCGGGCAGTTGGGAGAAAAAAAATGACAAAATTTAACTGTTTGGTCATGATGTGGAAAAATGTTTAACATACCCTAAAATACATTAAAAAAAAACTTTTTCCCGTCTGTCCCGTGTGCCTGTCCATTTCGAATCACAATAACTTTGGATCGCGGCGGATTGGTGTCCTGCAATTCCGTGACTTCTATATATAAAATACGTTGTTTTGCTATTGGAGTTTCGAATTAATTCAATCCTTACTCCCACTTTACAAATTATGGAGAAATAAAGAAAAAAATTGTGAAAAAATGTGGAGAAAAAAATTGCAAATAATTATGAGAAAATATGATGTTTCGTCCGCAGGCAGACTATTGGAGTTTCGAATTAATTCATCGATCCTTACTCCCACTTTACAAATTATGGAGAAATAAAGAAAAAAATTGTGAAAAAATGTGGAGAAAAAAATTGCAAATAATTATGAGAAAATAGGATGTTCGGTCCGCAGGCAGACACGCACCCAAATAGGCAAAAATTTCGTGTTACGGTGGCCGTTGTGCCTTCGTTATTTTGTGTAGTCACTCGAGTGCGACGAGAGCGAGCCATCGGTTGTGAAATAATCGGGTGAGATATAGATCTTACTTCGCCAGGATCTCTGTGCTTTCTAAATATATTTCTTCGCAATTATTCGAAATCCACGGCATCTTCTTTCTTCTCTTCTACCGTCATTATCGAACTTTGCGTCGACTGGCGTAACAAAGAGGTAGCCGGCTTTACTTTTTTTTTTTTTTTTCTTCGTCCTCGTCTGTTTGGGCCTTCCTCTCGAGAGACGGAGGAATTGAAGCGCTCTCGTATTGTTTGCATATGTCTAATAGAAGACGACCAACCCTGCCCCAACCCTCGTCTCGAATGTAATTGGGTCGTGCTGAAGAACTTCCTTTGTAACTGTGGACCGATTTTTTTACTTCTTTTTTTTTTTCTTCCCTACAACCAACCGCACGATTCACCACCATTCAACTCCTTCTTTTTATCTTCAGGATCTCCCCCCCCCCCCCCCCCTCTCGCCCTCTCTCTCTATGTCTCTCTATCTGACGGAAAAATAAATTTCCAGGCGCAGAGAAAGCCTCCGCACTTTCGAGAAAACGAGACGAAAGGAAATGTCGGGGTCTGGTGGAAACGGGTTGGGAGTGCAGCTGTGTGCGAGTACGCGATCTCTCACACACCCCCCCCCCCCCTCCCCCCCCCCCTCCCAGCACAAGCCACGACGGCATGAATTTCTCGAGCGCATCTACGTTTGATGCAATGCAAACGATGTACCGTGTTCCGTACTTCCACCCATTCACAATTTCGCGTTCGTATCCGTGACGCGAATTTCAATTCAGAAAGCGCACGCGCGAAGTTCCAACGTGTTTGCACAGGTGGCCAATGTAACGAAAAGACGAAATTTCGTTTTTCGTGCGGAAGGCTAGGCGATCGAAGAAAAAAAAAAAAGGAAAGAAAAGCCGATACGGCAAACAGTTGGCAAATAATTTTTCCTATTCGCCAATCTTTGCCTTTCCTCCCGGTATCAGAAAACTGGTTTCGAAGAATTCCTAGAATTCCCACCGTCTACGCGCCGCTCGTACAATGGAGTTTATTCTTCTCGCGAGGCCCGGACAGAGAAATCTTCGCGCCGACAGCGATGCCACGACGAGGAATCGGGAATCGGAGAATAACGTGTTCGGCATCGAAAGACCCCGGAGTCGAATGGTTCCGGGGTTAGCGATGTTTACAAGGGTTGAGCAAACAGTCGAAATAAAGGGTAAGAAAACGAGAAAGATTGAAAATAGAAAAGGAAGGTAGTAAAAAAGAAAATAAGTGAAGCTTGCGCACGAGTCTGGGCGGGAAGCTTTGTGGAATACCTGTTTCCACTTACCATAAAATCTCGCGTGCCTTCCGCGCTCGATAAAGCTCGGGTCATAAATTATTTCGGAAAGCGATTTCATCGTTTGTTTGCGAAAGCGATCGCGATGCTCCACCCCCTTAAACCTGTTGTAGCCCCTCGACTTTACTGACCGTCCCCCCCCCCCCCCCCCCCCCCGCCCAGGATGGCGAGGTACTGAATAGTTCCGGACGTCGCGACTGACGAAGGGTGTTCTGAATTTTTTAATTTCTCGCTCTTTCCTTTAAAGCTCTACTTTCGGAATACGAGTCTTCAACTATTAAAATTGCTGTCCCATCGACTTCCTTATTTTTTCTGGCATTCTTACTCTTTTGGACAAAAGTAAATTATGTAAGATAAATGTCCCGGTTTCCGACCAAGCTCCCTTTACCGACCATTTCCGATTATAACGTCATTTACGAGGCAGCCAATGGATAAAAACGTTTATTAGTGGTCTAGAAATATTCAGGAGTTTGTGTAATGTGAAAGGATTGTAAACTGCGGAGTAAGTGTAATATTAACATAATATTATCGCTTTTCTTTCCGCACGTCACGACTCGAGCGGTTTCTTAGAAGTAACCTTAAGGATTGTCGATCGCTTAAATAGTAAATATTTCTGTAAAAATCCGTTTTTAACGAATCATTCGAGCGTTAAGTGGTTCGTTGTTGTTCGGTTTACATATTCCGAAAAAAATATTCGGATAAACTTTTTTTTTTATTCACTGGTCGGGATTGGGCACAGAAAAATTCTTGGCTGTCCCCATTACCGTACATGTAAACGTCAGTTCATTTTCACATAACCAATAAAAATGTAAGACGTTACAGTAGTCAGCGTTTAGCATTTAATAAATGGACGACTTTATTTCACAGAAGCCTTGAAATAAGACTTCGATGTTGGAAATATGTTAAAAACATGTTTTCAAGTTTAATATATGCTGTTACTTCATTTATATGTCTTATTTATATACGTTTTATAATCCCGTAAAGAACAAAAAATTGCGTTTCGATTAATAGAATTTTTTATTATCCGGCCTAGATCCGGTCCCGATCTAGGCCGGATAGTAGGTTGTAATGGGCATTAAATAGACCCGTGAAAACCTAATTTCCTTTGAGACGATTTTTAACCGACCGTCGTATGCGTCCTTTACATGCATTTTAAAGAGTATACTACTAATTAGCATTTTCACTCGGCTGTTTCAGGTTGTCCAGGCGGCATCGACGGTCGCTTCGGGGCCGCAGGTGCGAAACAAGAGTGGTCTCGATGGTTCCGGTCTCGGTGCATCGATATCTGGGGTTCGCAGAAGAAACGGTCCACAGCCCGGTCTGCGTTCGCCGGCAGCAAAGAGGCCGCTCTCCGCGCCGGTCGCCCTGCAGGGTTGGCTTCACAAGCAGGGCTCCGAGGGCCTGATGTTATGGAAAAAGAGATGGTTCGTCCTCTCGGAGTACTGCCTCTTCTATTACAAAGGTTCGTTCACCGATGGAGTCTTTGAGAAAAAACATCGTCAAAGCATTTTCCGCCTTCGCTCGGGAACTTTTTTTTAGGAAAGAGTGGGCGAATTCCAGCCATCGAAGCCTCAGCCAGTATCTCAACTGTAAAGTGAACATTCGATAAATGATATTGAATCGGTACGAACTTCGGGATATCGACGTGATTGAAAAGTGTCAAACTTATATTCATCTAAATTTTATGTTCTTACGTCACGGTTTTTCTTTTTTCGCACATTATGCGACAAATTGATTATCATTTCCGGAACTCGAAAGAGGAATACCGCTGGATTCGAAGATCGATTCGTTTATGACAGATGATTTTTCATTTTATCTGCGAACCTGTTACAAGAAGATCATTAGAGATCGAAATAATCATGAAAAAAAAAACAAAGATCACGGTCTTTATTCATTTGATATTGTGTTTAAGGGAATACGTCACACAACGACTTTTCTACTTTTAGAACTAAAAATCACAAGTGTTATAAAGCAATGAATAAGGTTTTTTAAAAGAATTTCTAATAATTTTTTCCCCACATGAATTCCGAGATACGTGAACTTAAAATTGTGTCAATTAGCATGAGCTGCATATGGCGCCGCGTGAAAAGCGACATTCTTTTTGAAAAAAAAATATGTTTTCAGACTACCGGGTTAGATTTTTTTTTCGAAGATAACATTAGAACATTATTACGGACGCGTTAAAAAAAATAAAATCGAGGTGTGCCCGTACACTGAGAAAAAAAAATTGTTAGATGAACCAAGTTGCGTTCCCCCGCGTTCAAAGGCGTTATTTAGTTGGTACAATACATTTTTTTGTTTGTATCGAAATATTTTGAATCGACTAAAGCAAATAATCGTTCAATAAAAGAATGGTTTAGTTGTACCAACCAAATAACAGCTTTGAACGTAGGTGACCGCGAATTTGGTTAATCGAACCATTTTTTTTTCTCAGTGTATAGTTTTGAAGATATTACGAGTTGAAGGAGCCTCGAACCT